>JAYMFT010023434.1:0-16324 GCA_038088735.1 Panulirus argus
ATATATATGTACGGTGCATATGTGTGCATGTATGTATATATGTGTGTATGCGGGGGGATGGGTTTTTCTTCGTCTGTGTCCTGGCGCTACCTCGCTGATGCGGGAAACAGCGATCAAGTATAATAATAATAATAATAATCTAGAGATTTGATTGGCAAAAGACTCATGACTCAAGATGTATTTTTATTTCCAAACTTCTAGGAAGCAGACTGTATGATTATGATGTAGGGTTTCTAGGAGCTTGACATGCTTACGTTTTGTAGGACTGAACTGTCGTGTTATGAAAGTGAACAGAGGGGAACAAGTGATGTTGATTAAATATATAACCACAGGAATCTTTTTATGGATCTTCTGCAGCTTCAAGGCTGTTCTGCAACCAGTAGCAGGGAGATGATGAATTCTTTTGGAGTGAGAAGTTCTTCGATGCGGTTATATACTTTTCATCCATTTACAATGATACTACCTTGCCAAAGGTGACTTTTCACTTTTTGTGTAAACACATGGAGGTAGAATCTAGTAATGATGATTAAGTGACATTTAGAAATATATGCAGTGTAGGTAGAAATTGGATTTTAGCGCTACTGAATTTAACCAGGTTGTTATTTCCCCATTCCAGTCTGCTGCACAGGTCTAAATTAAGAGGGAGGATATGTTCAGTGTAAGAAAGAGAACAAGTATTAGAGTGAGGAGGGATGGGAGAAGCGAGTCAGAGTGTGTAGAATGGAATCATTAGCATAAAAATGAATGAGATTAGGGGTTAAAATGAGATGCTCTTTTATGGAGAGAAAGAAGAGAGTAGGCGAGAAGACAGAACCCTGAAGGACACCATCGATGATAAGAGAGCAAAATTGCTCCATCATCAGCTTCTGTAATAGATCAGTTAGAGAGGAAGCTATGCATTAGAGAACAAGGAGAAACAGAAAAGCCAGAGGAAGGAAGTTTAGAAAACAGAGACCTATGCCACACACTGTCAAATGCTTCAGAAATGTCAAGAACCAAAACAAAAGATTCATCAAATTTCCTTAGAGAGGAATGCCAGTGCTTATTCACATAGTTAAGATCACCACCACTAGACCTTTCACTGCAGGAGCTGCCGTAATGATCAGAAAGAAGGATTGATATTCTAAGAGTTTTAAGAAAGAAAGTGAGAGTTAAGGAGAGTATCAAAGACATTTGAGACAGCATTGGGACAATAGTTAGATGGGTTTGAATGATTTTGTTTCTTAAGGATGAGCTATACCAAAGAAGAAGGATGAGTTTGGGTTTTTAGACAAATGAATTGGGCAAGCAAGGATCAAGTAAAGATGCTATATTAAGATGGCGTTATACAGGCATTCCGCCAAGCTTCAGGCACCTCACTCTGAGCCATACATACACTGAAAATCCTACCTAACCTGTCAACAACACACTCACCCTCTTTCTTAAGAAAATCAACTGCAATCCCATCCATTCTAGCAACTTCATCTTATGCAAAGATTTCACCTCCTCTCCCCATTTTACCAAACCACTTGTAATGACTTTCTTGCTTCACATGCCTACGTGTCCAAAACACCCAACATATGCCACCCTAACACATAACACATCCAGCAACCCTTCAAAATACTCACTCCATTTCTGCCACACCTCATCTCTGCCTGTTACCACTTCCTCAACTACTCACTTCACAGATACTCCCATTTGGTATCTTGTTCTCCTCATGCTACTAGCTTCCTCCAGTACATTTACTTATTCTTCTTGAAGTTTATTGATACCCCTCTCACTTGAACTCTCATATATCCTCTCTTTCAGCCCCTGCATCTTCTTGACCCCATGCTATTTTCTTATGTACATCCTTAAATCATACTCATTCCTTTTCAGCAGGTAATGCCCATCCATCTCTTTTCTCTTGCTATAGTGACATAACTTCCTCATCCCACCATTTGCTACCCTTTCCCTACATGAACTGCCACTCCTAGAAACAACAGCAATTCTGACTGCTACACCACAGAAGCCCATTCACTTGTGCATCCCCAACTTGAATATTGTATATTATGTTCAGTTTTAGTCATCCTTGTTAAAAAGATGTTGACAGATTGGAGAAAATAGGGTAATAAGCAGTCAAGATGGTTCTAAGGTTGAGAAACAAGTCCTGTAAGAACCATCTAAATGGTTTGATTTATTTAAGAAAGAGAAAAAGAGGTTGAGAGGTGATTTGATAAAGGTAATAAAAATTATCAAAAGTTTGAAAATAGCAATCTAACAAGCAACTTAAGGTTAGATTTGTCTGGTACTCTCTTAGTAATAGATACAAATTCATGGGCATTTGTTTTACTTTAAATGAAGAAAAATACTTTTTGTTCAACAGCATTTTTAGCAAATGGAATGATTTACTGATTAGATATTGCTTTTCCTATTTTGCACATCTTTTTTTTCTATGTTAGCTGAGACGGCAGAGGCAGCTGAGACCCTAACCAAGGCCATCCCATTAACGCTATATGTATATATACCCTAGCCTGAGCTAGGTACCCATTCTATCAACCAACCCTTAGGGGTGGATGAACAGCTAGGTTGACTGTAGACCGACTGCCTCAACCAGGATTTGAACCTATGCACTCGACCCTGGGTGGCCTGTGAATGTATCATGGTCTGGAACACTAACTGCTACACCACCATTTCATTGTACAGTATATATTGAAGTTGAGGATAAATGATCTTGAACAAACACACTATCTTGTATTTGAAAAGCAAAAATGACAGTGGACAAATGAATGTCCATGGCTCTGTAAATTCATTGTTATCAAGCATGACAGAAATATATAAAAGTAAATTTGTAGGTTAACCAAATATAACAGAATGTCTTCATTTGCATTCTTTTTGCTATATAACCATGCTGTTGTGTAATTTTCTTGTTTATCTCTAGTTTGTAGTATGTAATGAAGTTCATTGAAAACAAAGTTGAGTATTTTGCCAGACTTACAGTTGTTTTGAATGCTTCTAAGGTGATATTGAGCATTGTGGGGTTTTTTCATTCTTTTAACTTTTTAGATATTTTTTTCATGTTTTACCATATAAATTCAAATTTTTCTCAAAAATAGAGTGTGAAAATGAAAAGACTTCACCTTTTAATATCTGATCTGATTCTTTCGTGAATTACAGGTGTACAGCTAATGATTTAAAGATGGTGGTCCGTCTAATCAAAGCAGATTTGCGTATCAATGCAGGAGCCAAACACATGTAAGTTTTCTTGTTTTGATGAAAAATTGATTGGTTCATCTTATTGTAAATTTATTAGTCCTAGTTGCATTTGGAAGACCTGCAATGGGAGAAATATTAGAAATGCCTTTTCAGCAATACTCGATTTCAAATACAATCTCACATCATTATGACCAAAAATGACCAGCGCTCAGTTCTTTACAACAGCAGTACATAACCAACCTCCATCCCCCAGGTAGAAAAATAATGCTTACCCTGCTTCACACTTCAGCAACCTAATGTCCCTGGGGAAAACGTCAGGATATAAAGGAGTTTAGCATTCCCCCCAGTCTGTCTATTAGAACAGAGTTTTGCTGTTTTTTATGTTGATCTGTATCATTTTTGTAAAACATGACTTTCATTTCTGCAGCTTGGATGCTGTTCACAGTGATGCCTATGAAGCATTCCAGACAACTCGTAACATAGATTCAGTACTGGACCAGATTCTGTCAGCAAGTAGTTCTGATGTCAACTTGAAAATGACAGCACAAGTCATGACTCCTGTTCTCCCTATGTTGGTATGTGAAACGCTCATAAAGATATTAATTTTTTGCTCATTCTTCTATATTTATATACTCATTTATCTTGCCCCAGGACCCCCTTTTATGGGGCCTCTGCATTACCCAGAAAGCCAGCCATGTCCACTGGCCTGGACTCTTGAGCAAGAAATGTTATGACACCCATTTTTTTGGTGGGATGAATGCAGAGCAGTTGAGTTGTACATGTTTGATGTCTTTAGTACGGATTTTGCATTTTGGGTATAAGGAGTCTTTTGCTATGGTGAATTGATGTTTGTAGTGTTGAAGAGAAGATTGATACTTAGAATGTGGATGAGAAGGTGTGATTCATACATCTTTAGGTAGTGTAGTTTCAGATGTATGTATTTCTGGGAGATTGGAGTTGAAGGCTGGGTTAGGGAAGGGTTTTAGCCTTTGACAAGACTCTACATTTTGAATATGTTTTGTGTGATTTTGCTGGGGATTGGAAGATCTGTGAATAAAGAATGCTGAAGTATGAGGTGGCAGGGAGAAGATTATTTCTGTGTTTATGAATTGGGTGGCAAGTATATTGAATTGGAATTATTTTGAGAGTATTATTTGTTTTGTTTTCAGGATTTAATGTGTAAAATTGATAAGCAACTAGTCATTTTTCTGGTTGCTCTGTTTTTGTGGTTTGAATTTTTTTTGATGTTTGCTTTCTCCACTTCTGATGCAAAAGTCTCCTTTGTTAGTCATTCTTTATTCATCCTTTTTCATATATCAAAGTTATCTCAGCAAACTTTGGTCAGCTCTCTCAATCAGATTGCACTCTTAATCTGTCATTCCTGACATGATTAACCTGCCTCACACCATGTATTGTCCCTATGAAATTGATTTCCAACTCATCCAACTTCTTCCACTACTTTCCATTTAGGGCCCTGGACTCTCATTCACATAATACCATTGGGGCTGCTGTACCCTCAAACATTCTGATCTGTGCCCAAACAGACACTGATCTTTCCCACACACTCTTCAATGAACCTAAGACCATATACCCTTCTCCTACCCTAAGACTCACTTCAGCTCCCATTGATATATCTATTGCCATGTTCATTCCCAGTTATTTAAGGCACTCCTGTTCTTCCAGGTTTTCCCCATTCATATGCACTATCAGACCATTGTGTCTTGCCCCCCCAACAATATCTCATTACCACACTGTAGTTCACAAGAATTTTCTATGTCCTCTGTTCACACACTTTCCCAGACTCAGACACCAGCTTCTGGAGAGTCTCTCTTGAGTTTGTGAAGCTGTGTCATTGTCAATGGACAGAGGGGATTACAGTCTCGTTGAGGATCTTCTTTCTTCAGAGGAGTCCACAGTTTCACTGCTCCTGTGTGGGGTGCAGCTTTGAAGCTGCAGAAACCCCAGAAAAAGGGTTTTGGGGTTGTATTATTATGATAATATTATTTTTCATGATATAATGAGTTATAGGTTCACAGGTTTGCCAATGGATTTATGTTAAAATAAGCAATATTTTGAATATGATAATTAACTTAAATTTTCTTTATAGGCTGAGGCATGTAAATCTGTAGATTATGCATTTAAGAAATGTCCAAGTGGAGCTATGTTTGCTGAGATAAAGTATGATGGAGAGAGAGTTCAGGTCCATCAGAATGGCAGCAAGTTTTCTTACTTTTCACGTTCTCTCAAACCTGTGATGCCTCACAAGGTATTGTCCATTGTGGTAGTGTACTTGATATATTGAAGTACTGTGTGATAATCTGTAAATTCCATAGTGTAATTTTGTTCTTGCTGGTGATATTTACATAAACTGAATATTAGCTGATTATGACATATTTTGCAGGTTTCCCATTTCAAGGAATACATTCCAAGGGCTTTTCCTCATGGCAAAGATCTCATTCTTGATTCTGAGGTCTTATTGATTGATACTAGAACCGGAAACCCTTTGCCCTTTGGAACATTAGGGGTTCATAAGGTAAAAGTAACATATATTGACATATGATTCCTTGTTCATTAATTTGATCCTGCTCATATTTGTGTCTATTCATAAGTATTAGATATTGCGAGAAATTAGAGTTTAGGCATTTCTTGTATATTACATACATGGGAGCAGAAGTGAGACATGGGGTGGATGAGGGGGTGAAGGTTCTAGGAATGCTGAAGAATGTGTGGGTATGTGAAGGTATGATAATCCCAAAAATATTATATGGATGTGAGGCTTGGGCTATAGATTAGGTTTTGCAGAGGAGGGTGGAAGTGTTGGAAATTAAATGTTTGAAGGCAGTATGTGTTGTGAAGTGGTTTGCTCGAGTAAGTAATGAAAGAGTAAGAGAAAAGTGTGGTAATAAAACGAATTTGGTTGAGAAAGCTGAGAAGGATGTGCTTAAATGGTTTGAACATATGGAGAGAATGAGTGAGTTAAGGTTGACAAAGAGGATATGTGTGTCAGAAGTGGATGGAACGAGGAGAATGGGGAGATCAAACTGGAGATGGAAGGCTGGAGTGAGAGATTTTAAGTGATTGGGGCCTGAGCATGTGGAGGGTGAAAGGCGTGCATGAGACAGAGCGAAATGGAATGATGTGGTATACAGGGGCAAAATGCTGTCTGTGGATTGAACTAGGTATCTGGAGTAAACCATGGAAAGATCTGTGAGGCATGGTTGTGGATAGGAAGATGTGGTTTTCATGCATTACACATGACAGCTAGAGAATGGATATGAGCAGATATGGTCTTTCTTCATCTGTTTCTTGCTAATGTGGGAAATGACAGTCAAGTATGAAAATCCTCCCCTCCAGTTTTGCTTTTCCTAAAGAAGGAACAGACAAGGGGGTCAAGTGAGGAGTCATCCCTTTAAGGCTCTGTTATCTATTCTTGAACGCTACTTTGCTATTGTAGGAAATGGTGAATGTCTATGAAAGAAAATGTGTGTGTATGTGTGTCATAATACAGAATGTGTTCGTAATAAGAATTATTTTCATGTATCATGGAGATGTTTCTTTTTTGTTTCCAGAAAGCAGAGTTCCAGGATGCCAATGTGTGCCTTTTTGTCTTTGACTGTATTCATTATAATGGAGAAGATTTGATGAACAAGTAAGTTGATTGTTTTCACGTCATAGTTCATCCCACTCATGCTATGGTATTTAGTCAAATTAGCAGTTATACCATTAGACCTGGGGAACTTCAGCCCTCCCAGGTAACAAGATGTTCATGATTACCATATAATTTTTCCAAGCTTTTTATAGAAATGTAGGTATATTGGCAGTGTTAACCCCAATTTTATTTTCATTCATTCCATGTGTCTTAAGATTATTTCTTTGAAATTCATCTCTGAATGTTGAGTTTGTTTACTTTTCGTTTATGTAAAGAGACCACAGTCTTTTCATTGTAATTATATTTCATTAATTTAAGTACTCATCAAATAGTTCTTGCATGGTTGCTTTAATCAGGGAGTAAGAGCATTAAGCTTGAGTACACAGTAATAGACTTTAAGTAACATGGTGTTTTAAGAGTGTTTAAGGTTGTTCAGCCAGGTTTAGAGTTGTGCTGTATTGTTTTCTTTTACATTTGTTTAGGATTTACTATAGACCACTTATTCACCCCACATTTTCTCTCATACAAGTTCTTCTTCCATTTTGAAAGCCCATAACACTAATTAGATGCCTTCTTTACATAGTGTAGTGTCATAACTTGTTACTTTCACATTAACTTTTTTTCCCAAATCTATAGATTCTATATACTTTTTTTATAGATACTTTATAGATAGTATATAGATACTTTTTTATATAGATACTATATACTACTTTATTTTTTTTTTATTTTTTCACTTTACCTATGGGCAGAAATTTGTACTATACACCCACTTACTTATATAAATCAAAGTTGCTATTCACCTACAGGAGGTTCACTATCCCCTTTTAACAAAATTACTCACAGTCTTACCAAATATTTGACACTTGTGTTGATGAGGCTTATTTCTCTACAATATCTATATTCAAATTTACACCCCATACCTTTATACATCAGAAAAATTTCATTTGTTGCCCTACCACTAGGCGCACAGTGATTTTCTTATATTGCCATGTACTCTTTCAAATTCCATTCTGCAGTAGTTTCACCTTCACTTTTCATCATATCTTTTGCCAATCCATCAGTACGCTCTACTTTTCCATTCTTTTCCATACTATCTTAACTCTAGATTTTATTGAACCATTACCTGTGTCTCTTTTACTTTCATCTTCAATCAGTTCTCTAAAGTTCTCATTCGATCTTATTCTTTAGAAACTTTGTTATTTATCATAGGCAGTTTTCCAGAATTTTATAGTAGACCTTCACTTTTCATACCACTTCTGCATTGGTTAACCTTCCTCCAAAATAGCTTTATATTCTTTCCTAGATTTTCAGTTATTTTTCTTCATAGATCCTAATTTGAGTTCCTTTTATTCATGTGCATCAAATTTTCTACTTTCCTGTTCAAGATTTGTTGCTTTACACTCCATACCCTCTATTATCAATGTTTTCTTCAAGTTTTCACTTCTTTCAAATTCTTAGTACCCCAACCAGTTTTCATAAATTTTCACTTTATTGCCATTCTTCTCTTTCTGCAACCTGCTTTTACAGTGCTTCATACCTCTGTTGCATCCTTTACGGTAACCCTCAGCTTTTCATTTAGCCTCTTTTGTATGTTTAAGTTTTACTTCAAATTTTTAAATTTCTGTACCCCAAAATACAGATTTTTTTTTTTTTTTTTTTTCATACTATCTAATATACAAGGCTAACTTAAACAGTTCTGTCATGTGATCTGAGAATCCTTCAGCCACTCCTCTGGTAACTCTCTTTTCAAGCATGCCATCACTTTCTCTTGAAGTAGAATTATATGGCATGCTCTTTTCTACCTTGCCTTGTCTTTATCTATATCACATGTATTTATGGGTATCCTTTTCTTAAATAAATTTACTTCCAAAGTCATACCTGCTCATGCAAACATTTCATGTGTACTTTTGAGTTGATAAGAGTAACCAGTTTACCCATTATTTAGAACACAGGTGACATTCAGTTTTGATTTGAGCCAAAAGTTCCCACATCTCTTAATTGTATAGCTCAAGACAGCATTACAGCAGCATCCACTGCCTTATTATTTCCTTGTAATGGAAATCTGCTTTGTCTGAGGTAGGTTAGTGCCTTCTGTTGGCAGGTTTTGACAGCATTGCGGGGTTTGTTTACACTATGTTCGGTTTGTATACTGATAGGCTTCTGTCATTAGTAATGGAGAAGCTATAATACTTGATCAGTCATATGTTCCATGCCATAACCTAGGAAAGTGTTCCTCCGTATCAAGAGCATTTTTCAACTGTATTGTGAACATTGCCAATGGTCATTTCTTATGAATGAATTCCATGGGAAAAATGCTGTTGATGTGGTGCATAACCATAAAACTTTTCAGTGATTACCTGATTTATACCAAAGACAGCAACTCATTTCATCATCTTTTTTTTCAGACCTCTAAAAGAACGCCGTAAGATTCTTGAGGAGAACATGAACGAGATAAAAAATCATATCATGTTCTCAGAGATGAAACTAATCAATAAAAAAGAGGACTTACGGGATATGATCAACAGAGTACTGAAGCAGGGACTTGAAGGACTAGTTCTTAAAGATATTAATGTAAGTTGCTGAAGAAAAGGAAGAATATCCTCTGGATAATGTGTATTATTTAGATGTTTTCAGTATCAGCCTAGATGTTTTTTCATCATATATTTAATGTTAAAGCATATGTTTTTAGTTAAGTTTGTGACTTGTGATATATGGATCTTTTTATAATTCCAGTTTTCTTATATATACTGCTAAAGTACAGTTATAAGTGTACATAGGAATATGACATCATTATTCTGTCCACAGCTCAACTTTTGCCTTTCTCATTGTTCAGGTCCTGATACCCCAGTCTTCTTTTCTCCATCCTTCCATCATCATCTCTGTGTCTCCTCTATGCTCCCTCAACTTCTGACACAAAGATCCTCTTGGTCAGTCTTTCTGAGTGTAGATGTATATAAAGTATATTATCCTTATTTCATTGTAATACATAATGCAGAGTAACCATATGTTGCAGAGTATTTATGAGCCTGGAAAGCGTCATTGGCTAAAGATCAAGAAAGACTACTTGAATGATGGAGCAATGGCTGACACTGCTGACTTGGTGATACTGGGGGCCTGGTATGGAACTGGCAAAAAAGGTTAGTTTAATATTATAAGATGCACTCCGACATAAACAACAAAAGGCTTTGGTCCTGAGACAGCTCCTAAAAGGATTGCAAGTGGAAGGATTATGTTTGGAAATAGGGGCTCCTAAGAAATTATTCCTCTTTAGAGAGGTATGTATAAACCTTGTCATAATCTTCTGACTTCACTGGATACTTTACCTAACTATTGATGGCAAGAATGACAGTGTATGTGTATTTGTACTGTACGGGGAGGGAATATGCTCATGGGGCTCCATCTCTTGAACATTTTCTGTGATACAACTTAAACTTTTGTGGTCTATGAGTGTGCATGTATGATTGTGTGTATAAATATTTGTACTGTATAGGGAGGGAGTTCTGCACTTATAGATACCGATACTTGTATGGATGCATCTACACCATGCCTAGATGAATGCATATGCATGTGCTCGTAAAGTGTGTGTATATCTGTTAACATATACTTTAGAACATTTTAGTTTCATTCTGAGTAATATCCCTCCTATTAAGAGGCTGGATTAGAACATTATAAATATATATGTGTGCAATGTCATCATTTGCAATTTATGATCAGTATAGTATGCATGTATTTGTCATCAGTGCACAGAAGCCTTATATGCAGAAAAATATTTGGTATCTTATTTTCTGTTTTTGTTGTGACAGCATCATGGAAAGTAGACAGTCACCACTGTGGTATCTTTGTATGGTAGTGCATATGTTACTGTTGCTCTTCTAATAATCTCATGATTAAATTTTCATGAATATGCTGAATGTTTCAACTTCAAATAGAATTTCAAAAAGCACTGCCTTTATCAAATTAGTAGAATTTTATCCATTTTGATATGGTTTGTTTACTAGCTGGGATTCGGTTATGGAAGCAGTTTAAGATGTTTAGTGGGTAGCTTTGTGCAGAGTATAAATTAGAACCCATTTTTAAGTTTTATTCAGCTTTTTAATCAGTTTTTATTTTCTACTATTAATGTATGCTAAGCTCTTCTCTTTTTTCGTAGGAGGAATGATGTCGGTTTTTCTCATGGGATGCTATGATACTAGAATTAACAAGTGGTGCACAGTCACTAAGGTAATGTGAGAGGATTATTATATTTTGTCATTTTGCATGATAGTATAGACATTTTTTTATGCAGGATTCATTGTATATTAGAAGTTGATAAGATGGTCCAAATGATTTCAGGAAATACTAATACATATAGGAGGAATATAGACCTTGAAGAATATTACACTTCCTCCTTGAGGCATTTATCCCATTGATGCTTTTACATCTTTTAGAACATTACCCTACAGTCTTGTTCAGTGCTCTGTTATGAAACTCAGCACTGTTTATGACAGTCTCATTTTGAAAGCTTTTTGTATCCTCTTGTAATATTCTTTTTTCCATATCTTTCAAGGTTACCTCATGTACTTTTTTATTGATCACAATAACTTTTTACAGTATAGAGGGCAACTCTTTAGTTAAGTAATACCAGATACTTTGAATTTTACTTTTAGGTCCTCGTAGAGTAGTTGTAGATATATAGAGTGAGGACATGTTTGGAGAAGATTCTACATGTCCTCTTGGAAATGGCTGATTTGATGTAGGTAAACTGTTAGTTATCCTTATGTCTTTTGGAGCATGCATTCACTTGTTAGTTTCATATTCTGAGTTCTTTATAGTGGGATATGCATTAGTTCACCATTCTGACTTTAATAACCTGCCTTTGGAGTGTGGACTTGAAACTTTGAAGAAGTTTGAGATGTTCATATACAAATTTTCTTGAGCTGTTATGGTTCTTGATGAACAAAAACATGTGTATGAACCAAAGCTGCAGCATTTTCATTTTGGTATACTCTTTGACAGGTGCATACAGGCATTGATGATGCACGCTTGGAGCAGCTTCAAACAGAATTAAATATGGTTAAGATCAGTCAAGATACAGACCGTGTCCCCTCATGGTTAAAATGTAACAAACCCATGGTTCCTGACTTTGTGGCTACAGATCCAAAAGTAAGAATCTGTACATATAACATTGTATGGTGTTGTGTAGTTGGTGGAAATATGCAAGTTTAAACAGGAAAAGGGAATCAGATATAGGTAGAATATAAAAATTTGTAGTCCTTAGGATGGATTTTGGAATTTTATAGATTTTAGAAATATGGACCACAGAATTTGGCATGAACATACTGTAACCTTAACAAAGTGTTTTATGTGCCTAATACAGGTTCTGAATGTTATTTCTTTTTTAGAGTGTATAACTATATATTTTACAGAACATTTGATATTACTTGCTTTAATCATTTAGTGGAAACACATGCTGTAAGTTCATGGTAAATTTTAGTGTGCTTTTACCTCATACATGTATGTCATTTTCCATTTTAGTTTGGTAGTGCCAAGATAAGACATAGAAATAGCCTCATTTGTTCACATCTACTAAATCTATCTAAATATATCTCTAATGCCCGTTTCCTTTGGGAACTCTCGTGAAGGGGATGGCTACAACAAAAGAGTCTCCACTTATCTCTGTCCGTTCTTGTCATCCTTGCATACAACGTTACATGCATTCTTCCACCATTTTTCTCCCTTCTGTACTCTTTTACTCTATTTCCCCATGTCACAAGTGGTCAGCCTTTCACACCAACCCCATTAATCATACTGTCATACACTTTCCATGTAAATTCCTTGTGTTGCATTCTTTCCACATGCCCAAATCGCCTCAAAATATTACATTTCACCCACTCTACCACTACACGTATAATGCGCCAGAACCCAGATCCCTTATCATCAACCAGGTCTTACAGAATTTTCCACTTCATATGACTTGGTTCATCCTGTTAACAGCACATATCACTGTAATAGTAACAGTTACACTAGAATTACACCAGTGTCCTAATGATGACATCTGAGCTCAATTGCCTTTTTGCCCTGCTAGGAAGACCAAGCTCTGCTAGGATATTATATATATTAATGGGTATTTGATTATGTAAATCTTGGTGACTATAGAAGCACTACCAACTGAAAAATGTACATGTAACAAAGGGAAGGATTCTTCCTGTAAGCCTCTTTCATGCCTTTGATGGTGTATTCATGTCTGTCACATATGTACATTTGCTTAGCCTTGCACACTGATATTAAGTACTGATATTTCATACTCCCATGTAAAATATGTTATGTTCCTCTCAGCATGTTTCAAGTGTAGGCAGTATGGAGGCTGAGGTATGTACTTAAATATTTTCATAGGATTAATTCAATAATAGCAAGTCTGAAAAGATGTGACTTCACATGTGATATATGTATACTTGAAATCTTAGAAGCGGAGGGTAACATCACCTAATGTTGGGTTGTCTTTATTAACAGATAAGGGTAGGTATGATTTAGATTGTTGGTTTCTTTAAAGGCTCAATAGCAGATTCAGTTTAAGAAACACAGTCATAATTGAAAATTCTCTGATAAATTCAGATTAATCCCCAACAATAGTATTATACCAAGAAGTGAAGAGTGTTAGGTACTCATAGTTGGTAGGAGCATTAGCTGGGAGCATTAGGTAGAAGTAATGGGTTGGAACATTAGGCAGTAATATTAAATTGACACATTAGGATGAAGTAGTTAGTAGGAGCTTCTGAAAACACTTTGCTAGAGTTGCCCTTTTCTTAGTGGCCTGTAAAGACTAAGAAGCAGTACTGGAGTTCAGTAGTTAAGGAGAATCTTTTGCCATGGCCACTTCCTTGACAGAGTTCCCAAATGGAACAGGCATCAAAGATATAAATAGATACAGAAGGTTTGGAACAAACTGCCAGCTTTCGTTAAAGAGGAAAATTGTGTTCACAGCTTTAAATTTTCTTTATAGTTATTTTAGATATCTAGATAATGCATCATTACCAGTTTGCTTATTTTTGAATGCAGAAATGCCTTAAGTAGGTTTATTTATTTGTGAGTTTCTTTTTAAACTTAAAGTAGATCATTTTGTTAAGTTTTGCCATTATCAAAAGTTATGTCATTTATATTCATCTGGGATTGCATATATTTTGGTGCCTTTTAAGGAGAGCTTCACTATCAAAGACTTGGCTTTTAGCTCAAAAATAAAGTAAATATTGTGTACCTATAAATTTTTGGCCAAATGAATTATACCACTTTTACATCAATTTTACTCACCCAGTCAGATATTATTCTGCTAAGTCGATGATGTAGGAGGTAGTAGGGTTATTAAGTAGATAGTTGCAATTCCATTATATTTGTATTTATCAACTGTTTGGTTCATATTCAGGCATCACCGGTTTGGGAAATTACTGGAGCAGAATTTACTCGTCACCAGATCCATACAGCAGATGGAATCTCAATCAGATTTCCACGTGTCACGAGAGAACGTAGTGACAAGACATGGGAAGAGGCCACAAACTTAGCAGAACTCCAAGTGAGATATTAGTGACATATAGACAATCAGTCAGTTGTACAGTGTTACATATGTCTTCTCCTGCTATACAAAAGAGTGATTTTTGCAGAATATCCTTCCATTTACCATTACTATACACTTCTCCCTCACCATTCCTATACACTTCTCCAAAGTCCAACACAGGTGTTCCTATACTCTTTTTTTTCTATCCAACCCTTGCTTTTTACATCTGTTCTTATGTAAATAATTCTGGTAACCTTTTTTTGGGTAAGATCACCGAATCTGTTCTCTCTTCTGACCCATATGTCCTTAGTATTCCATCTGCTTTAGCAACCACTTGCTTCACACTGCTGTATCTTTTGATTTCATGACTACTTACTTTGTTTGGTTTCTAAACTACAGAACCTTTTCTTAGAAAATCATCTTTATCAGCTTGCAGTCTACTTGCCATTCAGATGTCACAGTACTGTTTCACTAGCTTCTAATATTGTAAGTTGCACTGCTCATCTCCAATAAACTTTTCTACACCTGATGGATCACATTTTTCCTTTTCAATGCACTTTTGTAGCTCTAGCATATCTTATGCCTGATTCTCTTATTTATATATGCTCCCATTGTATCATCCTTACTAAAGGTACCGCCATAATGGTAGAACTCTTGTAACCTTTATATCTTTTTATTTATTCAAGGTGTGGCTCACATTTCTTACTCCTGTATTTTGATAGAAAAGGGAAAGTGAACCAACATTGCGGCGTAGGGCAAGGGGGTCAAGTTTAGAAGTTAGCCTGGGACAGTTTATAAGTCGGACCGCTTTCAACCTTGTTTGATCTATATCATCCAAGCTTTTGATCATTTTCAATACTTGCATCACAGAACTTCTCTTACACTTCGTTGCTAGTTAGATATATTCAAGTCGGTTCGTTGCTTCTCATACAATTAATTTCTAAGTCCACGAATCATCCTGGTATATCGGAGCTGCTACTATCTTCACTTTGTCATCTCCCCACCCCCCTTTTTTAATGTGGGGTTACCAAAACTGAAAGTATTCGACATGGAAACGCAACAATGAACTAGAAAGAGTGAGGATGGTTTCCCTGGACTTGATATTCGAAAATATGCATAATGATTTTAAGAACAGAGTGAAGTTAGAATTAGATGTAGTAGGACTATGTAAGTGTAAATCTTGATAGGACAAGAAGCAGAACTGAGAATGGCATACAGTGAGGATAAAAAGAGTGAAAATGTGAGCGCTATGGTGACAGGAGCTAACGAAGATAACGGTAGTGAGATCGAATATATTGCTAATAAACACGTTTCGAAGGTCATACAGTAAGAATGGGTATGTGTAACGATGACATGGAGCAAAGATAGATGTGGCGAGAATGTGTACGTAATGAGAATAGCAACTCGTGAAGATAGATGCATTTAGTGTACTTAAGTATAATCATAATCAGACATGTTTTGAAGATGAATGTTGAGATAACTGATGATAATGAAAATAATTAGAAGCGCCAACACACATGTAGGAGTGTGATATGTCTCCCTACCGAAGCCGCGGTAGATTAAAGGCATGCTAATCCCAACCTCATCTCAGCAGGAGTAGCAAGGCTTTAATCTACAGCGGCTCCGATGGTAGTAGTGAAGATAAGGCATTTACAGAAGATGGAACATATTCTACCTAACATGAGGCCGTTTTTGTAGTGAGGATATGGTACGAGTTGATACCGAAAGATGTTATATATGTAATATAAGTTTATTGTAGTAAAGATATGGTATGTTTTGATGTAATATGTTAAGAGTATGTAGTGAATATGAAAAATGTTCCTACTAATATAGAATAATATCTGTAGTACAAAGGAGCTTTTACTAAACGTAATAGAAATTGTGTATATATATATATATATATATATATATATATATATATATATATATATATATATAAAGAGAGAGAGAGAGAGATAGAGAGAGACCACACATAT
>JAYMFT010023445.1:0-16324 GCA_038088735.1 Panulirus argus
ATGGGGTATTTTTTCTTCGTCTGTTTCCTGGCGCTACCCCGCTGACGCGGGAAACAGCGATCAAGTATAATAAAAAATAAATAAAAATATATATATATATATATATATATATATGTTTCTTTTTTCTTCATACGTATTTGCCCCTGGAGTCCTTTCTTCATGAGGCTCCTGCAGTGCTCAGGAAGCCAGCCACATTGACTGGATGGGACCATAGGTCATTCAGCGTAGTAATGTTGTACATGCATCTATGTGCAGAGCAACTGAGTTTTAAGTGCTTAGTGTCTTCATTTTAGCAGCTGATTTGTGGGCATGAAGGGTCTTGGGATGAGGTGATATTATGTTTCTAGTGCTGTGGGGATGGGTGAAGTCCAGATTGTAGATGAGAAAGTATGACTCATTTTTCACTTGGGAGTGTGGCTTTTGATGGGTTTGTGTCTGATGGGGTGGAGTTTAAGACTGAGTTGGGAGGGCTGTTGTTTAGCGCTTGTTAGGCAATTACAGTGTGTATGTGTTTTCTTCATGTTATAGTTATTAGTGGCGGGGTGATCTGAGAGCAGAAGTTGCTGGGATGAGAGGCAGGGGCAAGGTTTTCATTTCTACTTGGGGGCTGGTGATTAGTTATGGAGTGGTTATGGAATGGAAGGGGTCTAATACTATTGCATAGCATTGAGTGCTAAGCATGATGAGGTAGGAAAGCACTGGGAGGACCTTTGTTTCATTACGTAGCACTGAGTATTTAAGGTTACTAGGCAGCACTAAGTGTGTGTGGTTACTAGGCAGCAAGTAATTGTTCTGCTCCATTTTGTGTGGTTAGCAGATCTGTTATGTTCACTTTTGAGAAAGTGGAAGACAGGTGTATATATATGATGTGGGATACAGGGGATGACATGCTCTCAATGGGCTGAAACAGGGCATATGCTGCAATCAGAGGAAACCACAGAAAGGTCTGTGGAGCCTGGTTTCAATGCATTGTACAAGAGAGCATTACCTCACTAATGTGGGAAATGGAGTCTTAGGGTCTTGGAGAGAGAGGCATGTAGCAGTCTGCTGGGGAAGCTGGAAGGTGAGTCAGTTATTTGATGATGATACAGCTCTAGCACGAGATTTGAGAAAGAAACTGCTGAAAATGGTGTCTCAATTTGGGAGTAAGCGTGAAAGAAAAAAGTTGAGAGTAAACATGAATAAAAGTCATATTATTAGGTTCAGTAGTGAAAAGAGATTGGTTAGTTCGGGTATGAGTTTGAACAGAGAGAACTTGGAGGAGGAGGAGTCCTTTAGATATCTGGTTGTGGATATGGTAATGAATGGAACAATGGGAGCTGAAGTGAACAATAGGATGGGTGAAGGAGAAAAGGTCTTGGATGCAAAGAGAGGTCACTGTTTTCACTGGGCAAAGATAGGTATGTTTGATGGTATAAAAGTTCCATCAGTCCTATATGGATGTGAAGTATGGGCTTTAGACAAAAATGTAAAGCATATGGTTAATGTGTTGGAAATGACATGTCTGAGGACAATATATAAGGTTGATCGAATAAGAAATGAAAAGGTAAGAGAGAGATGTGGTAGTATGAACAATCTTTATGAGAGAGCTGAAGAAATGAATGGATGGCTAAGATGGTATACATGTCAGAAGAGGAGAGAAGAAGGAAAAGGGAGGAAAAACATGGAGGAGGTGGAAGGATGGAGTGAAAGATGCTTTGAAGGCTTGGGGCCTGGACATGCTGGAGGATGCAAGGTGAGCAAAGGACAGAGCAAACTGGAGTGATGTAGCTTACATGGGACAACATGCTATCACTGAGCTGTATCAGGGCAAGTGAAGCACTCAGGGGAAACCATGGAAAGGTCTGTGGGGCCTAACTGTACAAATGGGACTCTGGTTTCAGTGCATTAGACTTGACAGATGGAGAGAAGATGTTAGTGAATGAGTCCATTTCTTTGTCTATTCCTAGCATTAACTTGCTGATATGGGAAATGGCACCAGAAATGGATGAAGGCGAGCAAGTATGAATATGTATAAGTGAATATATATATCCCTGGGGATAGGGGAAAAATAATACTTCCCACGTATTCCCTGCATGTCGTAAAAGGCAGCTAAAAGGGGAGGGAGCGGGAGGCTGGAAATCCTTCCCTCCTGTTTTCACTTTTCAAAAAAGGGAACAGAGAAGGGGTCCAAATGAGGATTTTTCCTCTAAGGCTCAGTCCTCTGTTCTTAATGCCGCCTCGCTAATGCAGGATATGGCAAATGTATGAAGAAAAAATATATATATATTTCATACATATTCGCCATTTCTCGCATTAGCGAGGTAGCATTAAGAACAGAGGAATGAGCCTTCACAGGAAAATCCTCACTTGGTCCCCTTCTCTGCTCCTTCTTTTGGAAAATCAAAAACAGGAGTGGAGGATTTCAAGCCCCCTGCTCCCTCCCCTTTTTGTCGCCTTTTACGACAGGCAGGGAATACGTGGGAAGTATTCTTTCTCCCTATCCCCAGGGATAATATATATATTCTAAATACAGTATCAGCAAAGATCATACCCCTAAGTTCTTCAACTCTAATTAGACCTGTATCTGTCTTTCATTTGAGGTTATGTTTATAGAATAGCTTTTCCTAGAAACCTAATTTCATATACCACATCAATATTGTATTAATCAACTTTTAATGCCCATAATCTACAATATCTAGCATTATTCAAAATATATTCATACATAATCAATGGAACACTTCTAGGTCACCTTTTTTATTCTTATGGTAAAAATTTTCCTTTCCTTAATTGCAGCCAACCATACTCAAAATCCATTCAAAGGCTGTCCACAACAGATTTCAAAATTTACTCTCCTTTTTTCACTTACTCCATAAGTTCAATATGTCATTGAGTAGGAAATGTTTCTCTCCCCTCTGCACTGCCATGGCCAATGGAGGAGTCACTCTGAAGCAAAACATAAGGAAGGACCTAATTAGAATTTGTTACAAATAAAATCAACATAAAATTACTTCCAAAGAAGCTTTTTTTTTTTTGATATTCTGCTACTTTGCCCAAAAACATCACTCTTAACCCTTTCAGTGTAGATGGGGCATATACATCCCTGTACTTATTATCTGGTCACTGCAGTGGAGGCATATACTACCTGGCAATTTTTATCTGAGCACTAGCTGGTGAGTATGTATACAGCCATTAATGGCTACAGTGGCATCCCATGCATTGTTTCCAGCCTCTAGCCTAAATAATTTCAATAAATTGGTCAATATGAGTAAAAATGTCAAAAAAGCATGCACAACATTACACCCTCACATCATTTTCTAGTTTTGTAGCTGTCATTCTTAAATGATAACAGATATTACTGACGAAGAACCTTGGAACTACAGTTGCTTCCAAATCTACCACATATCTCATTACATATGTCTGAAAATACTCCTGGGGAACCACAGACACCTGGCAGCAAAGGAGCACAAGTCAAAGGGTGCACAGCATACATATACAATTTCTCTCCTGGTTGAGTTGTACATAATCTTAGTCAAAAAAAGATGTTTAAGGTGACTGTAATAAACTTAATGGGATATTCTCCAAAATATTTGAGAAAAACCCACATACAGAGAATGGATACCTTGAATAGTATAACTGCAGCAGTAAACAACTTAAACATTATCTAAAACATTTATCCTAAAAGAAATAAACCTAATCCAAGAAACCAGACTAACCCTGAGATCCAACATCCCTACTTTCTAAAATTTTACGATAAGACAGATAAAAAATACAAGGAGGAGGATTCATGACACTTATAAACCACAATTACAGACACCACTCCAAGTGCAAATGAGACTACAAAGGAAACATTCTTTATCAAATAAAATAAAACTGCAAAACTCTTGCTACAACTTAACACCCTGTATACCTCCATTTACCAGATGCCCTTAGGATATACCCCGCAACTACAGAACCGGAACAACACACCCAACATCTGTTTATGTGATTTCAATGCCCATCATTATACATGGCTCACCAATCATATCAAAGATCCCAGAGGAGGACTACTCATAAACCAAAGGCATCCCTTCAACATCCCAACTCATGCAACCAAACAAATTTCAAACCCACCAGCACAACATATAAGTCATTCTGTTTCTAAGCATTTTTTGCAAACATTCTTTGAAGCAGATATCTGATCCACACATGCACACACACACTGTTCCTCCCTAATTCATAAAGGTCTAGAAACATACAAAAACATTACATAGAGTTATAAAATCGTTATTTTGACTAACTGAGAGCATATACATACAAATGTAACAATAAATCATTTAAAGTCAACAAAAGAAAGGTGGTTCCTGACACACAGAGAAAATGCTAAATTTAGCAAAATATGGCAAGAAAGACAATAAAGAAACACAATATCATAGGCCTTTATGGTTCACCCACAATTATTGAATGAAATGTCTAAAATCATAATACTTATCTGTACTTACCAAAATACTAATGACTTGGTATTCAAACAACAGCTAGCTGCATTTCTAAAACCCTCAATCAACCTTGACAACACTGTAAATCTTGCGTACAAACCAAAAGCAGGCAATGAAGCCAATAGTTCCTGAAAGAGAAGAAAGCTTTAATTTCTCATACAAATGATACATTACTCTGCAAAATAATATCCCTGAATATGTACTTCAAGAACAATTATCCATGAATACCGAAGCAGTAAAAAAAAAAAAAAAGGTAAGTGAATATGCATTCCTCATAACTCAGTCCCTATACTACTGTCAATAAATTTTCATTGGCCAACACAGACCCCTGACTAGAGAAATACACTCTCTAATAAATTCCATCCTGTTTCATACAATTTGTCTTCACTAGTATCAGATTTCATGTCATGAAAATGT
Organism: Panulirus argus; assembly: GCA_038088735.1. NCBI lineage: Eukaryota > Metazoa > Arthropoda > Malacostraca > Decapoda > Palinuridae > Panulirus > Panulirus argus. The sequence continues at coordinate 4,872 of JAYMFT010023445.1, forward strand.
AAAACTTTCCTGAATTCTAGAACTTTAATAGCAATTCAAATAAAATGTGGTTTCAGAATAAAGTCAACAGTGTACTGTGTCAAACATTATGTCAGTCCACACTTACACAGTAGACATATCATAAACCTAGCATGTAAGCAGATCTAACTTGACTGTTACACAATATCCATATACAGATGTCCCTAGACTCACCCTGCAAGTGGTAACACTATGAGCAGGATGTCGACATCAGTGAGGTTGTATCACCATCAATGAACAAATGAGTTCCAGAGGGGTCCAACTTACTATGCAACCATACAGATCACAGCCTTGAAACTGCAGGACCTATAGTCTATAAATGTGGTCCTGGGGTTACATAACTAACCGTCCATAAGTATGATTAACTTGTGAATAATGCTTCAAAAACAGTTCATATATGCTTTAATGGAATCCATAAAATGTTGAGTATTCATCAGGTCCTAGCCCATTATTGGTCCTTGTCTTAGGATAAGAAGCATCTTACTCTAATTTTCTGTTCCCAAATTTTTGTCTGAAATACAATTTTCAGATTTTTTGTCACCATGTAGCATAACATTAAGTAAATAAAGTCCTTCATAAAGACTCTTGTTTGTGACTGGAGCCTAAGTCATTAAAAATAAGATGTATCAATGGTATTCTGAACTTGATTTACCTGTGAGAAGGAAGAAAAGGAAGACCATGATGGCAGTATATCCAAAGTATAACATAATGGACACCACACCCTCTATGCTCAGCCTGGTTATAAAGTAATGGACACAGTACAAAAATAAATAAAATGCGGTGAACCCTGATGTTAAGAAACTACGCCACCACCAGTGATAATCCTGAAAGAGAAAAAATATATTACAACCAAAAGAAAACGAAAAATGTATGTTGACAAAAATATATTCTTAGGAATAAAGGTCTCCTCATGATAATTACCTAATCGTATTAACAATCTCATTGGTGGTGTGAAAGGGTGATTCCATAAAACATATCATGGGAGCATGGCCCTTAAAGCTCCATAGATTTTAAGCATGTTTGGGATACAAAATGACACCCTCCTTGAATGAAAATGGATGAATTACATTACCCTTTTTGGCCAAGGATTCTCTTCTATGGGGCTCATGCAGCATTCAGAATGCCAGCCATGTCCACTGAGCAGGATCACAGATCAAAATGTTTGGTGGTGATGTGTGTCTTTATGGGGTGAACATACGACAATTGAGGATCAGAGGTGAGTTAATTGCTGTCTGTTGATGACATGGCACTGAAGAACAGATTAGGGTGAGAGTGTGCAGAAACTGGTTTCTGAATTTCGGAGAATATGTGAAAAGAAAAAGTTGAGGGCAAGAATGAATAAAAGCATGGTCGTTAGGTTTTGCAATGGAGAGAGAGATATGTTAGTTTGAGTGTGAGTTTAAATTAAAGAAGCTGGAGGAATTGGGATGTTTTAGGTGCATGGAAGTGGACATGGAACTGAATGGAACAATGACAGCTAAAGTGAACCAGAAGACGGGTGAGGAAAAAAGGGCCTGGGCACATTGAGGCATGTGTAGAAGGGTACGTCACCATCTGTAGGGGCCAAGATGGGTATGTTTGATGTTACAGTTACCCCAAGAGTGTTGCACTGATGTGAGGCATAGGCCCTGGAAAAGACTAAAAGTGGAATAGGGTGGAAGGGTTGGAAATTATTAATTTGAGGAAAATATTTGGTGCAAGAAGAGTTAATCAAATAAGAAATAATAGGATAAGAAAGGGGTAAGGTCATAACGGAAGTTAGTAAGAGAGAGATGTTGTGTATGAGAGCTGAAGGTGTGTCAAAATGGTTTGGACAAATGGAGATGACGAGTTAGGAGAGGATGACCGAGGGTGCTCATATCAGAAGTGGTAGAGACAAGCTAAAGGGGGAAGCCGAGGAGAAGGTGGAAAGATGCTTGGAGTGAAAGGGGCCTGAACATGCAGGAAGGTGTGAGACATTCATAGGAGAAAGTTAACTGGAGTGATGTGGTATGCAGGATGTAATGTGATGTCAACAGGCTGAACCATGGAATATGAAGTGGCCAAGGCAAACCATGGAGATGTCTATAAGACATGGTTGTGGATAGGAGGCTCTGGTTTCAGTGCATTATAAAGAGCAGCTAGAGAGTGGACGTGAGTAAATGAAGCCAGTTTTCCTCTATTCTTGGCATCACAATGTTATGTGGGAAACGGAAAAGTATGAAAAAATACTTGAGCTTGTTCACCATTTCCTGCATAGTGAGGAAGCAACAGGAACAGATATAGAATGGCCTCAGTTGCTTACATCCACATCCTTGCTGTCAGGTATGATGCAGGGAAAGAACATCCTGATGCAATAACATGAAATTCAAGAAGTAACTTGTTAAAATTATATAAATCAGTACTTTTACAGTATGAGTAGAGGATAAATGGAATAAACTACTTTAAGAAATACCTTGTTAAAATCATTAAAGAAATACTTTTACAGAAAATGAGATGTGGATGAATGGAATAAATCATAAGTTACACAATGGTAAATGCTGACTACATACTGAAGTTTGAGATGCATGGAAAGAACAACTTAAAAGCCATATTAAGAAATTAAATAAGTAATATATTGGAAAGAATGTAAAGAAGTGCTATTATAGTACAGATTAGAACATGAATCAAATAAACTGAATTTTGAGTTAGTGCATGCTGACAGAATACAGAAGGTTAAGTAATTACATATAGGTTATTAAACATTCACACACACAAACATAAGAATTAAGGCCAATCCTACAGCCCCTACCACACAAATAGCAGAATAAAAACTTGAATAACAAATGTATTTAGAAATTACATCAAGACACTTTGCACTGAGGTTCTAACACACTAAAACCCTGAAAAACATTCTTCATTACCTTAGGAATATAAAAATAAAGTATGTAAAATACTGTAGTCCACCTTTGAAGAAGTGAATAAAATCAAAGAGTGTAAATCATGAGAAATAAAAAGACACTAAGAGGAGAGAAGCGACTAGGTATTAAAAATTCATTGAGTGGATGATAACCAACTGAGAACTAAAATGATGTCAAGAGTGGATGGAATTAAAAAAGAATTATGAAAGTGTGAGTGTAGGCGAGAATGCAGAGATGGACAGAAGATGTAGGACTGAGAAACATGTGATGAATGTTACAAAAATGTTTTTATCTTAGGGTATACATTAGAAGGTCTACAAATGACTCCCTGCAGTAAAGTAAAGAGACAAGGATGGTTATTTACTTTATATTTTCTTATTCATAATCCCCTTAGACCAATTTCTAAGAGTCCTAGTGTTACCCAGGACCTTACTAAAGGCTTCTGCAACCCAAGGCTGCATTACTTCCAGTACCAAAGAAATGAAGACTCCTTTGGAGTGACAAGTTCTTTGATAGGACTTTACTTGCCAAAGGTGACTTTCTATTCTCATTATAACTTCAAGCAAGCAGAGTCCAGTAACATCTTCACATAAACTGGTAATCACCAAAATTTACTGATATCCAATGAAATTACACCTTCAATACTTCATTCTGATACTCAAATGAGTTGCTGCTAAGTTAGTTGAGTAGTATTACCTCAGCACATAAGTGGAAGTAGCAGAGCAATATAGTAGTTTCTGAGCATGTGACGACTAAGATGAGGAACACCAAAAAGAGGAAGCCAAACATGTAGTAGGTATGTGATGACCAGATGGAATTCAGAATGAAGAACAACTGAATGAAGATGCATCCAAAGGGCAGGACACCACCCATGACAATGCCAGGAAGAGGCTGGGTATATATGCTCTGCTCAGGAATCTGCCGAGGGATCTGGTTGGTCCGCACTGGATTCTCCAAGCACTGAAACCAAAATATATTCATTACCATCATGTTCTAAGTCATGTAAATGCATAAAACATCTGACCTAAAATGACATTCATGTCTTAATTTAGCATATGATTTCATGCTACATTAAGGGTTTAACCTGTGGTTTACACCAATCTTAACAAAAATATTTACAACCCAGCAACTAATTTTGCTAAATTTTTGAATTGACGTAACTTTCTATGAAATACTTACCCATCGCTGAGATATTTCACTTGCCATTTCCCATCATGCTTTCACCCTACCCTTTTTTATTTTGTTAAGGCATATACTCACCAAATCAGTAAACACATAACCTAAACGAGAGTTTACTATGTTTCTGATGAAAGTGTGTACATATCCAGGCCATACAAATGTCTGGGAAAGATTCTCCTTATAAATGATCTACATATTTACAAATTTACCTCAATGGAATCCCTATCATTATGAGGCTCCTGCAATGATCAGGAAGCCAACTACATCCACTGATCAGGACCAAAGTTCAAAATAGTAGTGATGTTGGGTGTGTGCATATATGCAAAGAGTGCAAGCCACTGGGTAGTCTGAGCTCGGTGTCTTCATTGTGGTAGTTGCATTGTGGGCAAAAAGGGTTTTGGGATATGCTGAAATGGTGTTTGTCATAGTGCAGGGATGGATGATGTTCTGAGCACAGATGGGAGAGTGCGACTTGTGTTTGTCTCAGATCAGTGGCTTCTGATGGGTGTGTCTAGTGGAGTAGAGTTTCAGACTGAGCTGGGAGGGCAGTTGTTTAGTGACTGTTGGGAGTGGGGGAATCTGTGAATGGAGGTGGCTGGAGTGTGAGGTAGGAGTAAGCTTTATATTTCTACTTGGGGGTAGGTGGCTAATCATGGAATGGTTTGGGTAAGTTAGGTCTCGTGCTGAGTACATATCTGAGTGCTGAGTATGTTAAGGTGGGATTGTACTGGGAGGATCTTTGTTTCAATGAGCAGGTGTTGCTAAGGATGAGGAGTGGCAGTACTTCCACACTGGAAGTACTGAATGTAGAATGGTCCAATTCCTGATTATCCTCAAGATATCTAGTAAAATATATCTCATGCTCAAAGGACAGACTACAGAGGAGTAAAATAATGCACAAAAACTTGAGAGGCACTTTTGCCTCTTTCAGCCACCATGAGCTAATGCATTATCATGAGATTTTAGGAGCCTAAAACCAACTTAAATTAAAGTAGTACAAAATGCTGTTAAGCACAAGCTTTCTCACAAATAAATAATCCAAGAACCAACTTCCTGCTTGTGCTAAATAAGTTTAGTAACCGATTAAATAAAAACAGCCACAATTCAGTATTTCAAAACTAGATGACAAAACATTCTTGAAAATGCTTCTGCTACTTTTTGAAATGAATCTTGAAAACAAACATGTATAATTAGAAGCTATTCATCAACAACCAGAGACAATACCTTAAGAGTTGAAATTTCAGCAGAAACTGATCATTGGCCTCCCTGCAAGTATAACCTGGATATCTCTCCACATTCTGTACCAAAGTCAAGAATAATCTTATGATGCTGACTTCTATATGCTGACAATATGTGTAGGTTGTCCTGTGCTACTACACCATCAACTCTAAACTCGCATTACTTTTCACTACTAAGGAAAGATTCAAATCCTAATGATACATCCTAATGAGATTTTCAACAGCCTAGAAATTGAAAGACTGCTTTGTTTGTTTATTTTAGAGAAAGGTGTGGTGGAGCCACTGAGTGATACTGCCAAAGTGTCTGAAGCTTGCCATGCAAGTATTGATAGATTTCCCTTGCTAACTCTTGATTAGGCTGTCTGTGAATGTAACTGCTGCCAATTTGGTTTCAGCCTGAATAGCAAGGTGTGAAGTTTGTTATAATCTATCTGTATGAGTTTATTTTTTAGTTTATATATAATTACCTCATTATAACTATAAAATAACAATACACATACCCTCTTCCTGTAGCCAAAGAAAGACCCCACGAAGGTAAGAGGTACTGACACCAGAAACCAGAGTGCCAGAAGAGCCAGCAGCGTGGTAAAAGGGATTGCAGCACTTGACCCCATATACCACAGTATGAGATTCATGACGAAGAACAGTGCAAACACAATGCTGAAATGTATTATAGTTATCACATTCTAATACTGCTTTGTAAGTGTCATAAATCAGGTTGAAAGATTATCATTCAAGAACATATTCATAACACAAGTACTACAAGACACTGGTAATAATGATCATCAACTCATTACTTATTCCAAACACTCATTCCCTTTTCAGTTTAGCAGAAAAAAAAAATCAATTATCTTTAATATATCAAGAATATGCTGATCTGAAAATCACATCTCATCTAGCTGCTACAATCTATTCAACATAAATTTCAAAATTATATACATTTAGAAGCAATTAGGTACATCTTTAAAGTCGTGCAAATTGGGAAACTATAATAAATAAAGTGCTCATTATATCTACTGTATTATATCCATTACCTATAGTTGTAATAAAAGCAAAATACTTCAAATCACTTAACTTATACCTATAGATGCATATATGTACATAGTTGTCTTCCAATATAAACTCCATGTCTATCCTAACCATCTACTCTGTTTTTGTCACTCTAGCATTCTTATCGTCCATGTTAATGCTTCCTTTGTAAGTATAGTAACATTTCAGGCATATGGCACAACAACATTGGATATCAAGTAATTTTCTTTTCTAATACTAACATAGTTTAACCTATTGGGTAAATACTATATTGCTCCAATTCAATCTAATTCATGCATGCTTCAAACTTTTCTGCATGTTTAAGCCCTGATGACTCAAAGTGTCTTTCAATATCTTCCATCTCGCCTTCAGTCTCCTTCCTTACTTGTTCACTCTACTTTCGACATACATATTCTTAAGCAGCCTCTCCTCACTCATACTCAAAATAAATTCAAACCATGTCAACACACCCTGCCATGGTCTCTCCAACATACTTCACCTACTACCACATCTCTTTCTCCCACTGTCATTCCTTACTTGAAACAACCCTCCTCACAACATATTTCATTTCCAGACATTTCATTTCCAACATAATCACACTGTTCCATACTTTTGCAGTTAGGTCCCATGACCTGCATCAATACAGCACTGCTAGGACTACAGTACCATCAAACACGCTCTTCAATGCACCCAGGATCTTTTTCCACTCTTCTACCTTTGATTTAACTTCAGTTCCCATACTTCTATCGACTGCCATGTCCACTCGTAGGTATCTAATACATACCACTTCCTCCAGGTTCTAACCATTCAAACTTACACACTGAACTAACTCCCTCCCCTTCTAAACCTCATAACCGTACTATTAACATCAACTCAACTGCCTCAATTAACACACTCCCAAACTTAGAAACCAGCTTCTGCAGTTTCTCACACAAGTCTGCTACCAGAGCTGTGTTATCTGCAAACAACAACTCACTCCTCAGGCCCCCACATCGCAAATACACTGAACATTGCATACCTACGCCTATGTCCATAACCCTTGTATTCAATTCCTTCACCATAAACAGATCAACCAGCCATGGTGACATCACACAAACATGACACAGACCAACCCTCACATCGCAACTCACTCTCTTTCCTACTCACACACATCTTGATTTCTTCATAAAAAGTCCATACTGCTTCCATAAGCCTTACTCCTCAAAGTACTGTCATGAAACCTTCCACAAATCATCTCCATCAACCCTGTCATGCACTTTCTCCATATCAGTGAATACCACCTACAAATCCTTTTCTTTCTCTCAGCATTTCTCAGACAATATTCTTGAAAGCAAACACCTGATCTAGATCTCCTCTTCCTCTCCTGAAACCAAAGTGTTCTCACCCAACCTGAAGCTCTGAGCTTGCGATCATCCTCTCAATCACCACTATCACATTTGACTTGCCAAGGACACACAACAAACTTATACCTCTTTATTTTAAAGACTCATTTTTGTCCCCTTTGCTTTTACAAAATGGCAATATACAGGCATACTTATCCCTGGGGATTGGGGAGAAAGAAAACTTCCCACGTATTCCCTGGGTGTCATAAAAGGCGACTAAAAAGGGTGGGAGAAGGGGGCTGGAAATCCTCCCCTCCAGTTTTTACTTTTCCAAAAGAAGGAACAGAGAAGGGGGCCAAGTGAGAATTTTCCTTCTAAGGCTCGGGTCCTCTGTTCTTAACGCTACCTTACTCATGCAGAAAATTGTGTACATGCATGAAAAAAAAAATACAGGCATTCTACAAATCCTAATGAACTTACCATGAGATATACATACATTAAAAATCCTAATTAACCATAAAAAGTCATTTCCTTTCTTCAGAAATTTAAATAAAATCCTATCCATTCCAGCCATCTAACCTTACACAAGGCTTCCCCTCCCCCTCTTCTCTTTTTACTAATCCATTTTCCATGACTCTTTCACTTCACATACCTCCCTAACTCAATCACTCCACATCTACCAATCAATCATCAAACACATTCAACAACCCTTCAAAAGTCTCACTCCATCTCCTCTGCACCTCATCTCTATTTGCTACTCTTTATATCTAACACCTTTCTTTTGAGCTCTGGCCACTTGCTCTTGTACTTCTTCCAATCCACATACCTTTGTTTTCTGTTTTTCACTGTCAATTCAACATCCTAATCCCACCACTCACTATCCTTTCTCATAGAGCAGAATAAAATCAAATTTTCTAAAAATGCTCAGATTCAAACCCCAATACTCTAATTCTATTTACATTAAACACTCAAATACTACTGCAAAACAAAAGCTACTAGAATCATGTGGCAATGCACTTCTTTACTGTAGACTGGATATCATATATACTGCTCCCGCTTCTTACTAGTGTAAACAACTTGTATGTACCATTCAACTGTCCTCATTGTATTTCTTTCTTAGCATACTTTCTCAAGTACCTTCTACCATTTTCCTTTCTACAAACTTGATTCACCTTTATCTATGCATCCCTATATACACCATGGTATTTCACCTTTCCTTTTTTATCATAAGGCCTGAACTTTTCACATACCAGTCATCAATCTGATCTACAATTCTATAATTCGATCTAAAAAATGCATATATATTTGCAAGTAATGAAATATACAAAATTCTTAGATAAATCCTCCATTTAAGGCCAGAATGTAACCCATTACCCACTGCATATCAATTAATGTTTCCCACATACAATTACGCAAATACTGGCAATGAAACTTTGCATCAGCTTTACAAATAATGCTCTGATAACAACTTACTAACCCAGGACAAAGCATTGAGGTGAGAAGGACATTGCTTTTCCATTTTTCTCCACCGAAGCTCTTGTAAAGTCGAGCAGCAACATAGCCAGCAGGAAATCCAAGACAAACATACAGCACCATTGCACACGTCATCAGAGCTCCACGATTGGCCGGGGATAGGAAACCAAGACAAGCAAACACTGGTAACAAAATGAATCTAATATGAAATATAAAGTGATAATACATTATTTTCACCATAATACATTATCTATATATCTATCTATTCATATATTATTTATTTTATTTATTATACTTGATCGCTGTTTCCCGCATCAATGAGGAAGTTCCAGGAAACAGACAAAGAAAGACCCATTCCCCCACATTCACACATATACACATACGTGCACATATACGCACAGTACATACATATACATATATACATACATATACATTGTTGCGAACGAGACGTCCATCCCATTCATATAGTACATGTGTTTGTGTGTCTAATGTTTATCTTCTGTAGAATTCTTACTCAGCACCCCAGATAACACCCTCGCTGGCGAGAGAGGTGATCTGGTCACCGTCTTGAGCCGATGGACAATGGCAGGCTTGTGTGTAACACTAGAGGCCCGTGTAGGACAAGGAGGCCTGTGTATGACAACAAGGGCAGGCTTGTGTGTGTGGTGGAGGCCTGTAGTCAGCTCCCCCACGTCCCTGCATTAACCCCGTGCGGACAGAGGATTAGCAGCGACATGCCATTGCCATTAAGGGGTCACGTGAGATCACATAACTCTGGTTTCCCAGGATCCCCACAGTCAACGAGGGGGCGTACCAGCCAGCTAAAGGGGTGTGGCCCAGCTCGGGTGATAGGAGTGACCAAAGAGATGGCCAGCCAATCTGAGTGGCCCTGTAGAGGCCACATCCCCCCTTTATAATCCCTGGGCATCAGTCCGGGAACTGATTTTCTTCAACATGTGCCATAGCGAGAGGGTCTCCCTGCCAATGGCCTGCCACTACACGCTGCTCCTCCTGCCAACGGGCACCGCTGTGTGCCATACACCTCCCCTGCCAACGAAGTCACCGCGCGCCACACACCATCCCTCCCAGGTGCTACGCGCTGCTCTCCCTGCTGACGAAGACCGCATGGCCAGTATGGTTGTACCAATATTGATTATTGTTCGAGTGTCACCGTGAACTGTTGTGTACTTTCAGAATTGTCATTGTGTTGGAGTAGTATGTTTTATATTGTGAATCTTAATAGAGGAAGAGACCTCCGTGGTTTGAAAACTTACCTGGGCATTAAAGTAACGTAGATATTTAGAGCCCCAGACATGTGTTACTTTTCTTGTATTGTCAATCTATCTTATGTAAACTATGAAATTACTTCTGGTATTTAATTTCATTCCTTAAGTCTAGAGTTATCCGTTGTGTGCACGTAACAGAATGTATTACCGAGAAGAACTTGTTTAGCGTTTGGCCCATTAGTTCGCTATGGTCGCCCAAGGTGTGACGAAGTATCGTCTTGCCAGTACACAGAGCATTACAATTACCGCACTTGTATTGGTACATAACAGACAACTGCAACAGAAAAAATAACATCCTGAAACAATGACTGGACGGATTTTCTGCAATAAAAACTACTCTGGTGTTATACAGACGAAATTCAAGGAACAGCATAGTTTCTTCCAGAGTAAAGAACCATCTCTTATAGCGAACAGCATAGGAAACTGTATGTACTGAGCTGACGGACATGATGATTGCTTAATATTAACATTAATGAGTGTTTTTTGTTAGGATTTTTAAGCATGACGTAGGATTTTAATCATGGCTGGGAAATAGTGCCTTTGTTTTTCTATATACGTTATGCTTCAATGTATTACCTACCGAAGTCTTCACCCCCACAGCCCGGGCTGGGCCCAGGCTGCTGGTTTTGGTCGCTGGTCGACAAAAGTTGCTGGAAGCCGCATCCATCAGGCCTGCATGAGCCCCCCCCCCCCCACCCTTCCCATGCTGGTCTAGTTCATTAGGTGAGGCAGGACTGTCATTGGTCATTAATTAGCCTATTCTTTTCTTATTTTAGTTTATTATTCACTTCACATTGGGCTGGCTACAATGATATATATGTTTCATTCTAGTAACTTTTTTAACTTTACTAGCCACAATACTTTGTTGTACAGACGCACTTTATAAAGATTTTACATGTATGATAACCATCCTTTAGGCTCTGGTAATGTGAAATGGTATATGCAATACTGAAACACACACACACACACACACACACACACACACACACACACACACACACACACACACATATATATATATATATATAT
>JAYMFT010023456.1:0-16324 GCA_038088735.1 Panulirus argus
TTTTCTCTTTCACTAACAACTTTACTTTTTCATCCCACCACTCACTACCCTTCCTAATCTGCCCACCTCCCACCTTTTTCATGCCACATGCATCTCTTGCACGTTCCATCACTGCCTCCCTGAATACATTCCATTCCTCAGCCACTCCCCTCACTTCACTTTCTCTCACCTTTTGCCATTTTGCACTCACACTCTCCTGATATTTCTTCACACAAGCCTCCTTTTGAAGCTCACTAACTCCTACTACTTTCTTCTCCTCGACATTCTCTCTCCTTTTTTTAAAAACCTCTACAAATCTTCACCTTCACCTTCACAAGGTATTGATCAGACATCCCACCAGCTGCCCCCTGAGCACATTAACATCCAAAAGTCTCTCTTTTACTGTGCATATGTTTGCATGTGTGTATATATGTGTGTATGTGGGGGGATGGGTCTTTCTTTGTCCGTTTCCTGATGCTACCTCACTGACACAGTAAACAGCGATCAAGTACAATAAATAATAAATAAGATAAATACATATACACATGTACATATTCATACTTGCTCGCCTCTATCTATTCCTGACGCCACCCCATCCCACAGGAGATAACATCATCACCCCTTGCATCAGCGAGGTAGCACCAGGAAACAGACGAAAAGACCACATTTGTTCACACTCAGTCTCTAGCTATCATGTGTAATTTCTTGATAAATAAATATTATTGTATTTTACAGTTAATAACCACCATCCTGAATGTGAGTTTGGTAAAAAACATGATAGGTTGTCATTAGTGACAAAAGTAGGTTCTGAATTATAAAAAAGCCTCTGTAAACACTGCACTAGACTTGCTCTCTGCCAGTGGTCTGTTAATGTGAGACACTAAAGGCTAAGAAGCGGCAGTGGAGTTCTTCAATTATGAAGACTCTGTTGCTGTGGCCACCCTTTTGAGGGAGTTCCAATTGGAACAGGCATTAAAGATATAGATAGAATTATGAAAAATCCATTTCTCTGCTTTAGGCAGAGTTCTCTGAGCATCTGAGAACATGTACCTAGTGAGAGGTTAGAGCACCAGTCTGCCTCCCCAAATTGATACAGTGGATGGAGAAAAGATCCAGACCGTGATCCCTCTTTTTCCTGATTTTGGAGGATTTACAGCTTATGAAGCCTATTATATAAAAGTAGAGGTTAGAGTATAACAGGATTCCTGAGTGGTATATGCATTAGATATTCAGGATTAAAGTGTCAAATTTTGTATTGTAATTGAGGTTTGGGAGTATAAGCTTTTCAGGTTTAAATCAAATAAATGAGTGTTGCCAGTTGTTGTCAGTAATGATCTTTCAGATTTTTAAGACAGTGATTGGATATCACTGTGAAGAGAGCAGGTGCAGTAGATAGTCAGTGAATGAAAGTGCAGCTTTGCCAAGGGAAGTGTAATTTTTATTTTCATTGTAACCAAAAGACAATACCCTGAATATCTAAATTCTCTTCATGTTTTAGGATAATATACTCTAGTAATCTTCAATAACTGCTACTAGTATTACTTTGAGGATGAATTAAGGTCCTCTATCTCTCCCTGAACCAGAAATGAATAGTATAGATTTAGTTTTGGGAATCTACCATAACCAGTCAGTCAAAGCAAGCTCAGTGGAGAGAAGACTAGAGATAGAAAAAAAAAAGACGACGACATGAAAACACCACACTCCAGATATTTAGGGATGTTGTGGGAACTTGTGAAAGAGTATGATCAGAGGATAATGCAACTAGAGCTACAATTAGAAAAGCAGTTCAAGGACCATGAAAGGAGGAAGAGACAAGAGTGTAATGGAAACACAGCTTAGGGGAGGGGATCTAGGTGATAATGAATCAGAGGAAGATGAAGCCAGTAATAAGAAGGTATAATCTGATGAACAAAAGATGTGCAGTCAAAGGAAAAATTTAACGATGGTATTGGACAAGAAATTGCAGAAGCATTACCAGGAGACTTTCAGATGGAGGAAAGGACAAAAGTGCAAACTGAATCTACTGGAATAATATCAGATTCAGTTCAGTTCAGTTCTTTTATTGATGCAGGCTTACAAAAAGAAATTTCGAAGCACACAACAAAAGTTTTGCACTGAAGGCACGAACAATATGTCCCCCAGACTGTGGGTCTGTCATACAGGAAGGCTGTACACTGATATGCTATACATGATGGTATGACTAGGGTTTAGATGAAGATTTGTGAAATATTCTGATTACATGTCTGACAGGAAGAACAGAAATAGCTAATCCTGCCTATCAGTGACCCTCTTATATCCTACCTAACTAGTAACATGTGCTTTTGACAACACTGGGTGAGGAAACATCCTCTAACTGGGAAACTGCAAAGTACAAGTATGGATAACATTGGGTAAAGAGACATGCTCTAGCTGGGAAGCACTGGTGTACAACTAATACAGTTGGGTAAGGAGATATCCTCTAACTGGAAAACATTGAGAAACTATCATGCACTGGAAAGTATAAGTATGGTCATTTTGCTCTTTTTGCATACTGCATGCAAGTGATATTGATCACTGTACCACTCTTTCAATCAATCAGTTTTGTGTTTTATCACTTCCCTGACACTTTGTAGGTTACTATCGTACTGAAAGCTGATCGGGTAGAAAAAAGGGACTGATGAAAGTAGAAAGCATGGAAGATTAGGAGTAATAAGAGTGAAGGAGAGGAACATAGACCCAGTAGACACAAATAAATGTATACAGGAATTTGAGGAATGTTGAAAAAGTAATATGCTCTGTTCAGAGATGAAACAATCAAGAATGTATATCGGTTAGTTGATGAAAGGCTTAGAAAATATAAAAGAATACAGGACCAGTGCTTGCAAACCAAAGGAGAGATTATAGAGACGGATGGAGAGACAGAAGTTAATAGTACCACATTGAGGGATCTAGCTGAAAAGTGGGTGGTACCAAAATTAGGGGCTGATAAATGTAAATCACTGATTACTTTTGAGTTGGAAGATGATCATAAACCAGTTAGAGAATGATATAATGCATATTAAAAGGATGTTGGAGGCTATGGGACTGCCAGAAGAGACTTCAGTTATACAGGAAAGGAGGAGAAAAGGAAGTTATAACCAGACTTGCAGGGGTAACCAGTTATGGTTACATATGATTTGGAGTCATCTATCCTGAAAGTGCTTAGAAAAGCTAAAAATCTTCTTCAAGGCATGTTGGAATTCTATAGGATATTCATCAAGTGTGATAGATCCAAGGAAGAGAGGAAAAAAGAGAAAAGAGTACAGTTAGACAAGAAACCTGGAGTCATCACACATGGCAAGGGGATGGAGCAGCCCTGCTAGAACTGTAGATAGGGCAAGAGTGTTAGGATATGGTGATGTCATACAGAAGATACTGTATTCAAATGTGGATGGGTTAATAAGTAGTATAAAAGAACTGGAATTTCCTTATTATATAAGGGAAAGTGCACCTATTATTATTGGAGTCATAGAAACTGAGCTTACCAAAGAGATAACCTCTCACCTGTTCTGCCCAGAGGGGTACATGATATCAAGAAAGGAAAGGGTTGGTAAAGAAGGGGGAGGATTAGCCCTCTTGATAAAACAGAGCCTAAGTTTCAATAAATAGTAGAGGATGGCACATTCAGACAATACATAATGGGAATGGTAACTGTAGGAAAGGAGCATTGTGGTGTTCTTCATATGTAATCAGCCAAAGAATTGCAACAAACCGGAACAAATACATTATGATAACGATATAACAATCCAGGAATTATTAGGATGGTACATGAAGCAATGAAACATTCACTTCCAAGAGGTGTTGAATTACTGATAATGGTGGATTTCAATCATAAGGAGATGAATTGGGTGAATTTAGATTCTCATGGTGATAGGGAGTCATGGAGACTTAAATTTTTAAAAGTATATACAGAAAAATTCCCTGCACCAACAGGTCACAAAGCATACTAGGATGAGAGGGACTAATACAACATCATTAGTAAACCTAATCTTATGCTAGCATGGATACTTAGAACATTGTACATGGTACACCAGGTGGAAGGAGTGATCTTGTAATGCTCAAGGTTAAATATGTGATAAACGAGGACATTTAAAGAGCCGAAGTGAGACAGAAAATAATTATATAATTATGGAAACTACACAAACCACAATAATTTCTACAGGAACATAGATTGGGAAATGGAATTCAGTAGCCAGGAATCAGGATGTTGTATTGAGAGGTTGTGTAAAATTTATAGTGAGGGAGTATAGGCATAGGTACATCAAGCCTCAAACACAGAGGGAATGGTAAGAAAGAGGAAGGAATGATATAGGTTTAATAAATTATTTCACAAAGCAAAGGAGACTCTGTTGCTGTGGCCACCCCTTTGAGGGAGTTCCAGTTGGAACAGCATCAGAGATATAGAAAGACAAAGCAAAAATGCTTTGAAACATGCAGTGACAAAGATATAGATGGCACTCTAGCCCGCTAGCATTAGCAAGGTGTAAGAGAGCACAGAATGAATATAATGGGATGAGAAAAGAGGAACAAAGAAAGTTTGAAAAAGATAGAGACAATGCAAGTGAAAATCCAAAACTATTGCATGAATTTATCAGGAGTCGTTTGTCAATTTTGGAGCAGCTAATCAGGGTAAGGGATTTACAGGGAAATATTGTAAAGGATGATGTAAGGATACATAAGAAACCTAAGAGCAAGTTCAAAAGTGTTTTCAAAGTGGAAGACACTGTAGCCACAACACAAGCAAGATGGAATGGAGAGGAGGTTTTGGAAATCATTGAGATATCTAGAAAAGATATTAACAATATGAAAAGGACTTGACTCGTATAAGGCTTATGGTTGTAATGAAATGTCATCATATGTGCAAAAGAGGTATGCAGATATGCTAGATAGACTACTTGAATTACTGTTCAGTGTGTCGCTGGCGAGAGGCAAAGTGCTAAGGGAATGGAAATGGGCAAATGTCATGTGTATAATTAGGAAAGGAGACTGGGAACAGGTGCTGAACTACAGACTGGTCTCATAACAATTATCTTGTATAAGGTTCTGGAAAAAGAAATTAAAAAGCAAGTGGATGACTTTCTGCAGAGGAGAAATTTCCTAAGTGAGAGAGAGCATGGTCTTAGGGAAAGGTCTTGTGTAACTAATATCCTAGAGTTTTATGAGAGAGTGAGTTCAATCCTGGACAAAAGGAAGGCTGGGTGGACTGTCTGTATTTGGACGACCAGTGGCATTTAAAAGTACACCTCATTGGTGACTGATTATGAAGCTGAATCACCAAACAGGAATAAGAGGAAAACTCTGTTGAACAGAAAATCATCTTATTGGGAGGAAACAAGGGAAGCATGTCAGAGGAGCTGTTTCCAAACTGGTTAAGGTGACCAGCAAAGTGCCACAGGATTCGGTTCTGGAACCGTTCCTCTTCTTAACCTTCATTAATGACTTGCCTGAAGGTATAGAATCCTATCTGAATATGTAGGGTTTATCAATCTTTTGTCCACATTCAGTTCACTAATTGCATGTGACTATGCCTTGGGCTTGTTCCTTTCTGGAATCAAAATATAGTTTCTCTAAGAGAAAGGAGAGGAAATGAAAAATGGCATGCTTAAAAGGATGTGTTTTTGGTAGTTAGATCATTCATCCTTAACAACCAATATGTTTTACTGATGGTCAGCTGTAGCCTTTTGAGTGTCTAATTACATACCCTTATGGAGGAGGGACGTACGTGAATTAAATAGAAATACTAAAGAATGGTCATGCCCTTAACCAACACAGTTGTGGCTGTAAAGTATACAACATGGAATTTTATTTTTTGGTGAATGTGGCTGCATGTTACAACCTTAATTTCTGTGTACTGGTCAGTGTGAGTAGAGATATAAAGGGGCTTGTATGAAATTTGAGCCCTCTCATTATGTAAAAATTTGTGGTAAAAGCCCTTGATGAGCTTAGTTGTTTTTGACAAAAGTGCTTTTATAGATTCCACATATGTAAGTATGTATGACTGACAGTACTCTTGGCATACTTTATAAGCCTGGAAGTGGAGCAGCATAGATAAAGAGCACATAGCATATATAAACAGTGTTTCACCGGTGTTTGTGTTTTTAGGCTCTAGTCACGGACAAAAGTCTACATCAAGGCCCGTCCCTAATTGAAAAATAGAGAGAATTAAGAAACAGGAAGAAAAGACAGGGAAAGTATTTGCAAATTTTTGAGAAAGTGAGAATTATATTCTAGTTAACTCTAATCACACTTTTCTCAAATCTATTATTGCAACTGTAATAGATTTACAGTCCATGTTTTTGTGCTAATTGAATTTCATATGATCTTTGTTGGCGGTATGAGATGACCAAGGCCTCCTTATACAAGAATTTTGCAAGTTTTTCTTGTTATCCTTCATCTATGTCAGGGAGAGTTAAATTGAATGCTATTTGCTTGATACTCTTGAAGATTCTAGTGATCCAAATGATAATCTCTGTGATAAAAATCTTTATAATGATAATAAAAGAAATAAAATGCATCAAAACACAATTATATGTAATGAGATGATAGCAGTCTGGACAAGTGTGACTAGGCTTTGTAATGCTCAATAGAATTTTGCGACGGGAAAAAATTAAGAGGTTCACTGAAAACTCTGGTGAAAGGAAAAAATGTTTATAGTTTGGAAGGAGCTTGCAGAAAGGTATACTTATCCTAGCTATGATATATGAATGTGAAATCCAAGTTTTTAAAGGTCGGGATAGGCACTGAAAATGCCAGTGAATAATTATTTGTTACAAGTGAGAAGAGAAATGTTGAGTAATCAAGATTTATACTTCCAAAAAAAATTAGATTTTAGATTAACTGAAATCAGGGCATGGAAGCATGGCATTTGGACATAAGTATGGTGTGAATGAGTCATCCATTCATACCATATGAAAAAATGAATAATCAAGAAGAGCCAGTGTAAGTATTGCAGCTTCTGCAAATGACAATGAAAAGAATTGCTAAATGATATGTGCACTTAAATAGGGTAGAAAAATATTTAATTTGCAGAATAACTGAATTGGATTCAGAAATATATTACTGAGTGGATGAATTCTACATGGAAAGGGGCTTTACACCTGTAAAGCACTATGAAATAAACTGAATTATGAAATGTCCACTTTAGTGCTTGTGCAGAATGGTTGTGAATAGCTTTCAAAAAGCTAGAACTTCCACTGTGTGAAATTAGGAGGGGAATCTGACTTGGCTGGTTACCAAGCAGCTGAGACTCGCCCAACAAAATTCTTTAGAATAATTGAGCCAAAGAGTTACAAGCCAAGCAAATTTTTTATGCAGATTAGACTAGGTTTCTTTAAAGAAATACAAAGCAGAACATACATTTTGAAGGAATGAACAACAGCTTTCTTAAAGGCCACAAAAGGTCATCTTACACAGTTATTTTTTAATGCATTTGGGACTGAAAATGCAAATTGATGCTTCTTTATAGTGCAGAAAACATGTCCCTACAATTTAGATCCCATTAAATCACCCTCACTATCATGGCTGGTTAGTTACTAGGGCTTTAGGCACATCGTCAGCCAGTGTCGTTAAGGCTGTCAGTGTCAAGTTTTAACTGCTGGTTGAATTATGTGGAACACCTTCAGGTATTCAAGATAATCCTAAGACAGTACATATTCTCACTATATATGTTGCCTTACCTTGTAGCTTTACCAATAGTGTAACATTCTTTTATCAAGTAAGGAATTTTTTATTTTTTTTTTTTTTTTTTTTTTTACTAAATTCAAAACAATTGCTTGTGATTAGCATTGATGAAAAATGATAGTATAAATAACATCATCCATCATGAATACTTAAATACTTGTCAAAAATAAATTTTTCAAAACGTTTATGAAAAATTTGAGATCCAAAGAACCTAACATTCTATTTCCCATTGACATATCTCAGAAGATCTAGTTTTATTAGACTGCATTTCCCCCGCCCACCAAAAAAAAAAAAAAAGGCTATCTTAGAATATTTTAGTTAAGCTATGAAGTATGCATAGGGTAAAAAATGATGTGAAAAGTACACATGTTGTTGAAAAGTCATTAGCAATCCTTGAACAAAAGTCTTTTAGGATGTTATGTAGAATGTTTAGCAGGTTATGCATTGGTAGCACAGCTATATAGTTGAGGGTACAAAGAGGTTGGTGAAGTGAGAGAATTGATTAAGGTTATGAGATATTTCAGATGAAGATACCAGAGGAATGTTATAGGATTGGAAGAAGTAGAGCATTTGTGTTTATGGAGAATTATCACTTGAATCAGTTGAAGTGCAAAGTGAAATAGTAAGAAGTACTGATATTAGCATGGAAGTATATTTTTCTTTTTAGCATACAGGACATAGGCAAAGAATGTGTGTGAGTGAGCTGAGAGGCTTTATACACCTCATCCTCCCCATGGAATTGAGAACAGTGTTGATCACTGGTTCCCAGCCTTTTTCTCAGCTCAATTTTCCCTTTTAGGAATTCATGATGTATAATATTCTCTCTCTCTCTCTCTCTCTCTCTCTCTCTCTCTCTCTCTCTCTCTCTCTAGAAATTCAAATAGATTTTACATCAAGAATGCCTTTTGTCAAAAACCCTTGTATCATTCCCTTAGAATAGACAGTTAAGCTTTTAACCCTCTCTTCCAGATATATTTGTGGGATGAAAAATTATGGTTAAATCAAATGATTTGACTTGAATGAAAAATGTTGTGCATCAGCATTTTGTGTAATTTTTTAGGCTTCTGCAGCATATCTAAAACATGGAAAAATCTAGTGATTTTACTTAAAAACATTCATTTTTTTACAGTATGCAACATTTATGACGGAAAACAAATATTGGATTAATTGAATGGTAAAGATTGTACATCACCATTATTCTTATGGTTATGCAGTATTTCTAAAACACATAAGAATCAGAATGATTTTATTTGAACAGAAAACATTGTGCATCAACTTTATCCATCTACCTATCAATCTGTCTATATCTCTGATGCTCATTCCCTCTGGGAAGTCCCATCAATAGGGTGGCCACAGCAGCATCATCATCTTGACCATGTAAAACTTCCAAAATACATGGAGTAACAAAATTTTTTGTATGAACAAATGAGATTGTACACTGGCATTGCTTTCTTGTTGTGTAGCTTTTCAAAGACTTAAGAAAAATCAAAAGGATACAGCAACAGAAATGTCTAATGTTGTACTGAGGTCAGTGGATGGAAAGGTGATATGTATATGGTCTACAAATAATTGATGCTTCTTTGGTTTTGTATTTTAAAATCAAGTACACCCAAAATTTTCTGAGTTCCCCCCTGCCACCCCTTTAGTGTTTACTACCAACATCATTTTCAGTAATGCCCTCTGAGTTGTGATACACCTAGGTTGATAACCACTGGTGTAGATGATAATGGAATGATATAGAATTAAGGAGCTTCAAATCAATCTGAAACAGTCTGATGCCTATCTTCTGGACTAGACCAAGGTTGTATGGCTATTACCTTTATTGTACATCACTTTTCATAACTTATTTAATTTGAGAAGTTTCTCTATATTATTTTTAGAAATCTATTAGTTTTATGATTTTCTAAACTCTTTTATGATAAAATTTTCAGGGTAAAATGGGACTGAATGGCTTCCCAGGTATCAATGGAATCCCAGGCATCCCCGGGGTCACAGGCCCCACTGGAAGACCAGGTCTTGACGGCTGCAATGGTACAGACGTATGTATAGTTATGGCACTCGGCAGAGTGAAGTGCATTTAGGAGATACAAAAGTTCTTAGTTGAATTTATATTTGTTTGCCCGGTGTATAGTTAACAAGACGCCCAGTGACAAGTTGCACATTAAATTGATCGTAAAGGTGAACATACACACACACACACTACATCGATAATAAAGTAAACATTAATTGCTAGCATGCACAGTTTTATGCACAGTTCTTGGGCTAGGCGCACAATGGACATCACCATATGGTTAGTCTTTCTGAAAATCATAATGTAGTTACAGTTAACATGCACTTTATGTTGATGTATAGCTAATTAAATGTAAGTTGATTGAACATAGTATTAGTGCACATTCTTTACATTTATTTCTGATACTTAGAGGTAGTATACACCTACTCAGCATGAATATAAGATAATTCTCTAGGATGTAGCTGATTAGACACTTCATTGAACAACTTAGATGTGAAATTGATGTGATACCTACATCCAGTTTGACAGTCCTTAAACACAGAAGTTAGACTTCTTCTAGAACATATAGTTGAATTTTTATGTAACTATAGTGTCTGCTGGCCATACATAAATTCTAGAGAGACATACAGTAATGACTCTCCTTTGGTTAAACACTAGACTATACCCATTTGAACACATAATAGCTGATCTTGTCATAATGTTGTTCTGCCTAGTGGACTTTAGTTTAACTATAGTTGTAGTTTCTGAGATATCTTCATAATGGGTGTTCAGTTAACTAGACCACTTTATATTTAATTGGTGTTTACTGTATATGTTGGTGCCAGACATAAATTCACTCAATGAACCACAGTGTTTTGTACTAATTGGTATTTTCTGAATATGTTGGTGCCAGACATAAATTCACTCAGTGAACCACAGTTTTCTTGATAAAAAGTGAATTGGTTTTGTGATCATCATGGTAATACCTAACTTTTGATACTATAATGAAAAGGTAGAGTGCTTTGTATATTTTATTGCTTATACATGTGTACTTATAACTGGATGGTTAGTTAAACATGTTGGCATATATTCAGACGTGTTGATGCTTATGGAAATTTAACACGTTATTCTTAGAATGTAAGGTATTGGAGCAGTTTGTGCTTTGTCATGATCTTTTTCATGTTCAATAAAACCTGGACAAATCTCTCAGGGTGCACCAGGTCGGCCAGGTCAACCTGGACCACCAGGACAACGAGGTTTCCGTGGCCCTGAGGGTGCTAAGGGATCTAAGGGAGAACCAGCCATTGGACCTTGCCTTACAGCTAAAGGTGAAAAGGGAGAACCAGGTCGTAATGGTAGACAAGGACCTCAAGGACCTCCTGGTTTACCTGGTACCCAGGGTGAAGCTGGTTATCGAGGAACTGATGGACTAAAGGTAGGAATTGCCTAAGCATGTTTTCATAATTTGTCTTGATATAGCCCTTGCTTAGACATCACATCCTATATCTTCATAATGATGATTGATTAGGGTTCATATCGGTAATCAGATGCCCTTTCCATTTATACAGTAAGACTGCTTTAGAAGAATTTCCACTACATATCATGATCTCTACACATCTTCATATATATATATTCTTTAGAGTGCTTTCTCAAAGTTGTATTTCATTACCCTCTTTTAGTTGACGGGTCAGCTTGTGAATTAAAACAGATAGCAATGTGTTATAGTAGTAAGGTTGATTCACACACTATTCATTTTATGCTGTTCATCTCTTTATATATATTGATACTCACAATACATATCTTTGGATTCTCACAGTGTGGGGACAAGAAAGAACATACATGAGGAGATGGAAATGACTTAAGCTCTGGATAACTTTCAGTGATGTATAATTATTTTTAGTTAGACTTACTGGGGTTAGCTGAATATTTATAAAGACTCAGATTTTCTTAGTTTCACATTTGTAAATTGCTGTTTAACAATGTATCACATCCCTATTTCAATAGGTTAATCAGGTATATACTGCCTCTTAGATAACCCATGAACATCCTTGAATCATTTCCATTATATTTAAAGGAAAACTGGAGCCTCCACACTAATGTTAGTTATCCTTTGCATTTAAAGTTGATTCATCAAATGAGACCATTATTTCCAGTCACACCACCTCTACATATAGAATGCTTTCTATATGTGACCCCACTATTCCTTAGCATCCTAATCTGAACTATCCCCCTCTGGATCCTTTATTGCACCAACCATATGTTCTGTTGTCTACTATTCCCACTTGTATGATCAACTTTACTAGTATAAAACCTTTAGAAAAGTGTCATCTGCTATACATTTGTTATTACTACATCATCTTCAAAGACTTTATCCATGTGCCAGTTTGATGATTTATTCACACCACATGTTCTTAACATTGTCATTCATTGTTTAATTTATCCTCTTAATTCTAACTACTGTATGCTATACAAGTTATCCACCTCTACTTCTCTTGTTTTGATATCATATTGACCCACATAGACTTAGATTTCATTTTTCAGCATTAAAGTTTGAACAGTTGCTTCTAGTAAGCAGACTTCTTGCACATTCTCTCTTGAAACTAGTCTTTCTTTTATTAATAGAGTTGGAAAAAGCATGAAAGGGATGGTAGAGATTCTTTGTGGAAGGTGTTGCAAACATTTGGTATGGGAGGAAAGCTGTTAGAAACAGTGAGGAGTTTTTATCAAGAGATTAAAGCATGCATGTGAGTAGGTGGAGTGGAGGGTGTGTTTCCAGTTGAAGATGGGCCTCTTGCAGTGAGGTGGGGTGGGGGGTGATGTCACCATGACTATTTGATTTGAGCATGCAAGGGTCTTGGAGAGAAGGGTAGGAATGCAGTCTGTAAAGGGTGAGAGGGCCCTAGGAAGTGTCAGTATTTGTTTGCTTATGACATAGCATTAATAGCAGATTTGAGTGAGAAACTGCAGAAGTTGGTGTCTAAGTTAGGGAGTGTATGATAGGAAAAAAATGAGTAAACGTGAATTAAAGCAAGGTTATTAGGTTTAGCAGTGCAGAGATACAAGTTAATTGGGGTGTAAGTTTGAATAGAGGAAATGGGATGTTTTAGATACCTGAGAGTGGACATGGCACTGATTGGAACCATGAAGGCAGAGCTGAGTCATAGGATGGGTGAGGGGGTGAAGGTTCTTGGAACATTGAGCACTTTGTGGAAAGAGATGGTTGCTTTCTAAGAGGATGAAAATGGTTATGCTTGAAGATAGCCCTAACAATGTTGTAAGGTTGCAAGGTATGTGCTATAGATAAGAATGTACGCAGAAGGGTGAATGTGTTAGAAATGAGGTTTTTGAGAACAGTGTGTGGTGTGGGGAGGGTTGATTAAGGAATGATAGGGCAACAGAGATGTGGTAATTAGAGGAGTATGATAATGAGGTAATAAAAAGATTTGGTTGAGAGAGCTGGAGTTGTTGCTGAAATGGAGATATGGAGAGATTGAGTTAGGAGAGGTTGGCAAAGAGGATATATGTTTCAGATATGGAGTTGACAAGTTGGGAAAGACCAAATTGGAGACGGAAGGATGAAGTAAAAAAAGATTTTGAGTGCTTAGGGCCTTAAATTGCAGGAGTGTGGAAGGTGTGCACAGGATATTGAATGGGAGCAATATAGTATACAGAGGATGATGTGATGTCAGTGGACTGAACCAGGGCCTATGAGGCAGCTGGGGGAAACCATGGAAAGGCCTGTGGGGCCTAGTTGTGGATAGGGGACTCTTATCTCGCTAACACAGAAAACAGTGAACAAGTATGAAAGTCCTTCCTTTACCGTCATTTCGCTTCAGCAGCGTACTCCTATGTGCTCCATTAAAGCCACTTATTCAAGTCCTACTTTGATTCAGCAAACAAAACAGAATCACTTACACATATCTAGATAACTTTCATTTTATTTAACCATAATTTGGCTGTGTTCTGTCTCCTTACCTCACTCTCATATCATGGAGTGCCCTATCAATAAAGTTATTAAAAAACTAAGGATGAATTGCCTAACTTTGATGAACTTCCATGTTTATTTCAAACAGCTGTCATGTACAGCTTTTGTCATTAAAGTTCATAGCAGCATTCAGAAGTCTTCCAATTAAACCATATAGCTTCAGAACGTCCCGATGAACTTTTCTATTCATTTTATCACATGCCTTTTTGTAGTCTATAAATACTACATACACTTTCACTCTCAAGAATCATCCCTACAGCTTGTCTCGATGCAAATTTTTGGTTTTCCCTCACTTTGTTCTTGTCCATAACCTGCAGGGTATTCACTAATTGTTTTAACTTAATCATTCACTCTCCTGTTCTACACTTTACCATCTATAATAAGAAGACTTGCTATATTGTAATTCTTGTAGTTGTTTTTACTCCCTTTGAGAGTTATTGTGTTCATCCAGTTATCAGGTACATAACCATTTTCCTATGCTCTTATACACAACACATTCCTGATCGACTCAACAGTAGGTACACTTCCACTCTTCAGCATTTTCCTCAGCGCTCGATCTGTATCCCCAGGTTTTCTGTTTTTTTTATTCATGTTTGCAGACCTTGCACCTTATTTTTTTTTTTTTTTTCACTGATTGGACCAGTTGCTTTATATTTTTTATCATTATTTATGATATTGAAAGTACTCTCAGAATTTTTAACAGACTTCACCCTTTTTCATTAGCATTTATCCAGACTTGTCTAATACACTTTGACTCATCATTGTCACTTCTCTTTAATACTTTAGTTTACCTCCTCATTAGTTTAAGATTTCCTTTATTTTTTGATTTTGATTTATTTTCTCTAAGAATGTAACTTGCCTTCCATTTATTCTTATACACCATCTTTTTCTCCAGGGTTGGTTTATCCTATGAGCTTTGAGAGAATTTCTAATGTCTCTGTTGGTTAGATACTTCTAACCCCTACCTTTGATGAGGTAAAAGCCTCAACCCTTACCAGCCCATCTCATTAATTCTCCTAGCATCTGCTCCCTTCAACCTTTCCATTGTTTATGCTACAGTTTTGCTCTGTCTCTGTTCTGTGGGTATTATTTTAGCCATTTTTCTCTTGAACTGTTTTCATGTGTCTCCAACCCTAAGGTTTGGACCAGTTGCATACATTTGGCTGCTGCTTCCCACAGCTTCCATATGAAAGCCAACCTTTCAAGGATTGGCTGTTATGATGCCTCCTTCTTCCCTTTGATTACTAAGCTATGGAATTCTATTCCATCTTTTGTCATTCTTCATATACCCTTTCTTCCTTCAAGAGTCTAGTCTACAAACACTTGCAACACCTCGTCTAATCGGTGGTGTTCAGGTCTGGCGAATGTGTTCCAATGGCGTCTTAGCTCAACCTCTTCTTTGTATATAAATTGACTGTTCTAAATCTTCTGTCTCATTCTTGTATCTCCCCTAACAATGTCATCATTCACAAAAGTGCACTTTGGAACTTATTGTGTTTCATTTTCCTTGTCTTTTATCAGCAAATATATACATATATAATAAAGTATAATAGAAAAATATAAAATGAATATATGTATATTTATATTTATTTATATTAATTATACTTGATCGCTGTTTCCCCGCGTCAGTGAGGTAGTGCCAGGAAACAGACGAAGAAAGATCCATTCACTCACATACACACACATATACATACATGCACGTATATGCACAATACATATATATACCTACCAACATATATACATACATATAGATACACATGCATATGCACATATATACATGTATATATTCATACTTGCTCGCCTCCATCTATTCCTGACGCCACCCTGCCCCACAGGAAACAGCATCGCCACCCCATGTCAGTGAAGTAGTGCCAGAAAGCAGACGATAAAGGCCACATTTGCTCACACTCGGTCTCTAGCTGTCATGTGTAGAATGGAAAAAGGTGAGAACAAGTGAAGTGAGGGGAGTGGCTGAGGAATGGGATGTATTCAGGGAAGCAGTGATGGAGTGTGCAAGAGATGCATTTGGCATGAGAAAGGTGAAAGGTGGGCAGATTAGTTCTTAGTGAAAGAGAAAAGAGAGGTATTTGGACGTTACTTATAAGAAAGGAGTGCAAATGACTGGGAGATGTATAAGAGAAAGTAGCAGGAGGTCAAGAGGAAGGTACAGAGGTTGAAAAAGAGGGCAAATGAGAGTTGGGGTGAGAGAGTATCATTAAACTTTAGGGAGAATTAAAAGATGTGTTGGAAGGAGATAAATAAAGTTTGTTAAGACAGAGAACAAATGGGAACATCGGTGAAGGGAGCAAGGGGAATAAAAAGATGTGTTGGAAGGAGATAAATAAAGTTTAAGACAAGAGAACAAATGGGAACATCGGTGAAGGGAGCAAGGGGGAAAGTGATAACAGGTAGTGGTGGAGTGAGGTGGAGATGGAATGAGTATTTTGAAGGATTGTTGAATGTGTTTGATGATAGAGTTGCAGATGTAGGGTATATTGGTCATGGTGGTGTGCAAAGTGAGAGAATCAGGGAGAGTGGTTTGTGGAGAGAGAGGAAGTGTTGGAAGCCTTGTGGAAGATGAAATGGAGCAAGGCAGCAGGATTGGATGTTATTGCAGTTGAATTTATTAAGAAAGGGGGTGACTGTGTTGTTGATTGGTTGGTAAGAATATT
>JAYMFT010023467.1:0-16323 GCA_038088735.1 Panulirus argus
TATATATATATATATATATATATATATATATATATATATATATATATATATATATATATATATATATATATGTACAAAAAAAAAACTAGGTCATGCACAACACTGCGACTTCTTGCAATACAAGCGGGAAATGGGTGTATATGTATAAGAAAAAAAAAATTGATATACACAGTATATGCAAACATTTTTACAACTGAAATAATAATACATATAAAGATGAAAAAGGATGCTGATCCACATGATGGAAAAAAAACAATCTGGCAGCATGCCATGATAGTGTGTAACTTACAGAATATCTGTGGTTTTGTTGGACACAGGATGTGGATAGATGACATCTTTATGGCAGTCTCTGACTGGCTAAGGGTGTAGCCCAAATAAGCAGGCAGCCACTATATAGTTGATAGGATAGTGGTAACAGGGGAGACCCAGAGTTCGTCTCCAAAAAGACAGAAAATTAAATCCTAAACCTGACAATAATAATGATTAACTCATGCTTGCAGGACAAACCACAAAGATAAAATATGTGTTATTACTTCTGAAACTTTTTCATCTTATTCACAAGATTTCTATCAGAAATATTCAAAACTGTCAGAAATACTTGAATGCAGGTAATAAAACTTTAATTTTCAAACATTTCAAAGGTGACCTCTTTTTGTGTTCTTCTCTACTGAGAGCAGCATACCTGCAATGCTGCACACTACATTTCAAGAATTGACTGCCATTATTTTGAAAGACTTGGTTAATACAAAATAAGTACCCTGACGGTGGCAATGTTCTTGCACAAAGTTTTGTTCTTATAGAGGGAACAGTACAGCAAAAAGTCTTGAATACAACCTTAAATTCAAACCTGTTTACATAGTAGTAGATATATTACCATAGACATGCAACTGGAAGATAATGCATAATGAGAATTGTATTAAAAAAAATAACAGTAATGCATATGAAAATACCAGCTCTTAGGTGTGATGGGAGAATGAGATTATACAAAAATATCTTATTATAAAAAGCCAAAGTACAAAGTCTGAAAAGTTACACAAATAAATAATAAAGAAAAGAATTTCTGCATTCAATGATCAGCTTAGGGGAAACAAAAATGCAAACTAAATGTATCTAAGCACACAACACCACCCCATGCATTTCTGCAAATTTGTACTTCTGACAGCATAACACATGGGATGAAAAATGAAAATTATATGATTATATCTGTATTTTCACAAGTCAAGCAAGTACCTTAAAACACGAAGTCAGAAATCTTGGTTCTGATGAAATGTAAGTGTCCTGCAATCATGAGAGATATCCTCTA
The DNA here is from genome assembly GCA_038088735.1 of Panulirus argus. Classification (NCBI taxonomy): domain Eukaryota; kingdom Metazoa; phylum Arthropoda; class Malacostraca; order Decapoda; family Palinuridae; genus Panulirus; species Panulirus argus. The sequence goes on from JAYMFT010023467.1 coordinate 1,304, forward strand.
AAAAATATCACAAGGACCTTCTAACATCCTGGCTTTTCTGGTAGGAAACACTGTCATCACTATCCTTTCATCTTGACAACAGTAGCTCACTCATTTCAGCCCACCCTTGCCCTATCAGACACTGCCATTAAGATGACAAATGCTCAAGGACTACTCCCTTGGAGAGAAAAGTATCTTCAAATTTCAAAACCTACACTTCTCTTCTCTGTAGTCTGTCACATGAAAGAGAGGGAATACCCATATGAAGATAGTTTAAAGAAAAACTTTCACGTAAAAAAGACTAACTCAAAGGCAGAATAAGCATCTCCAATCGTGAATTGGTGGCGACACAGAATCTGTTTCTTTTGAAGGAGGAACCTCCCTAACCATAGAGGGAAGATCCACAACTCCTTAACTTAGGTGCTCCCAAAGGAAGCTGGAATATGAGCACCAAAGATCTCTTTTATGATTACCTTTTTAATATGAGGTTTTTAAGGAAGGCTATGGTAAATGGCAACTTCCTCATTCCATGTGTTCTAGCATTAACCTCAGGTTTAGCCAATAAAAAATTTCTTGATAAATGCAGACGCGGTCCTCCCCAAAAGGGGTTACAATTTCCCTGAGAACGCAAAAAAGGTTTCTCTTGATACTCTCTAAGACCAACTGTCTCTGAGATTACACTGGGTATGAGACAAAGTTCTCTAAGCAATGCAATTCAACAGTTAATGACAAAAGTGACATTTTTTTCCAATCATCAGTTTCAATTTAGCTAGGAAACCTGAGTCTTTGATTCATCTTAACCTAAAAGGGGCTGTCATCATTGAAAGAAATAGTCTTGCGTGTGAACACAGTATGTAAATTGCTAACTCTCCTTCTCGAGGCTGATGCTATAAGGTGATGGCATTTTCATAAAATGATACTGATGAGTTAAAATGCCAGAAAAACTATTAGCCAAGAAACATCTATAATTCAGAAAGCTCCCTCTTGTGCTGCGGTAAGGAAAATGGCATCTAGGGAAAGAAAGGTTGGATAAGTTTTCCCAAACAGGATCCAACAAGTTAAGACCAAAAACGGAGAAATACCATATTTTCTGGAGTTCTTTTATATAAGGCTACAGCATTTCTGTTCCTGCATTATTCTTGTCAAGAGTCAGGCAAGAAAAGAGCTCCAGCAATATCTATTGTCCAAGCCCTCCCTTTAAAGAAGGACTGAAAGACTTTCATAATCAAAATGGTACTGTCTCGAGTAGAAGGATGCATGCTATGTAATAGGTAGGTCATCTGTCAGGCATTGTCCAAACTTCTGACTGAAGTTTTAGAGAAACCATGTGTGCATTCTAGGAACCAAGACATTGAAGTTAGGGTCCTATAAAGAGCTAAGGTATTCTATAAGAACTTGAAACTGATGAGTGTGGCATAGGTGTAGGAGTCTCCGGCACCACTTGGGGGTTCCTAGCATTTCTCTATCCTAAAAACTAACTACAGTAGTATCAGGATATGGCACAATTTGAAATAATCTTTATATCACATGAGCACCTAAATTACTCATCTCTTTTATCATAACATGATCCATCATTACACAATGCAAGGCCATCTGAAAAAAGAACCCAGAAACTCTGGAAATAACAGTTTGTAAAGTCACCCTAATGCACCTGCAAAGAACAAAATACATGACTATAGGATCCAAATCTGGGAGCAAAAACATCACTATAACTTCCTCTATCATTTTTGCGTAAACTTTGTTACGAGATAGCAAATGCTGATGGGGTTTCATGATAGCGTGTAACACTAAGTATTAATAAGTTCAGTATACCTCTACTAGGTAGAGTAATATATATAGGGAATCCGCTGCCAGTGAGAGGGAGGGCTCAGGTGGTAAAGTAATGGCTCCTCCCACGGCCCCTGTAAATCTAATGTATACTCCTATGACTACACCTTCTTGTTTGACTCTTCTGCCAGTGAGAAGGGAGGGCTCAGGATGTAGTGAATTGGCTCCTCCCAACACTTTAGCTTACTGAAGGTATTACCGTCTGACTGAGGAGCATTAAAGTGGTACCTGGAATCCTCTTACACCCTCCATGTTAGGACTGCTGGTTTTACTTGTCTCATCAAAACAGGATAACCGGGCTAGTCCTACCATCTACTCCTTATGAGCACCATAAACCTACTCAAAACTCACTTTTTTTTCTTCACCTAAGTTCTCTTACCATCTCCTATCAGCATATAATCATGTTAGAGTTCAACAAACCTATGGGTCCTAGTTCCTGGAATCATGGGGTGCTAGGAATCTCTAGTTTCATCTGAATCTAAAGCCAATGAGGAGGGAGGAGAGAGCTCAGACGGTAGTAGTACTAGCTCCTCCCATGACCTTTCCCTCTCTGATAGACCTGCCCCTTTTTCTTTTCACTATAGTAACATTCATGGTCTCTCTAGTAACCTCTCCTCTGTTGAACACCATCTATCTAGTACCTCTCCTAATACCTTACTTCTCTCCGAGACCCAATCGTCTAATGATGTTTTCATTAGCCTCTTTTTCATATCCAGTTATAACTTCCACTCTTAATTCCTTTTCAAAGGGGGTTCCTGAGTTTATTACATCAAAACACTTGTTGTACACCTGGAGGACCTGAGACCCCATCTCCAATGTTATCTGCCTCAAGGTCTCTCTCCTTACTACTTCAATTTTCCTTTGTTTTGCCTACTGCTCTCCTAATTCTACAAATTTTATATCTTTCTTCGACAATCTAAACTCCAGCACAAGACTGTGGCATCCTTTCATACACAAGCCGAGATCTTCTACCATGGGGATTTCAATGTTCACCATAAGGAATAGTTGAATTCCTTCCATACGTATGGTGGGAGGACTGAATGTATCTATTTTCATGGCAACTCCTCCTCCTGCAGTCCCTTCTAAACATAAATACTGGCATTTCAACAAAAATGAGTGGAATAACTCATGAAAATTCTTTAACGACTTTCCTTTGGTAAATTACTGTTTCATATGTGGTAATACTTCAGTCTCTGCCAGACACATAGCAAAGGTTATTGTTGTGAGAATGGAAGTATTTATCCCCTCTTCCTCCAAGAGGACCTGTTCTTCCAATCCATGTTCAATTTTCCCTGTTCTCAAGCCATTTAGGCAAGGACCAGGCAAATTGGGCTTGGAAAAACTCTCACTCCTCCGACTCCTATTCAGCAGTTATCAATGCCCATAATCATTGCATGTACATTATCCTTAAGGAAAAGCATTCCTTTATTCAGAGGAAGTGCAATAACCTTTCCTTGACATCTACAGATAGGACTTTCTGGTTTTTACCTAAAGACATTGCTAGCAACTTCTGTCACTCTACCTTTCTTCAACTTTTCGATTCTGACGGCACTATATCTGTCTCATATAGACAAAGCAACTCTCTTTAGTTCCCATTTCTCCTCTAACTCTAACCTAGATGACTCCAACATTATTTCACTCCCTAAGACTCCTCTTACTAATCCTATGCCCCTTCCCTCAATCTCTTAAATGTCCGAAAAGTGCTTCTCTCTCTGGTCACAAGCAAGGCATCCATCCCTGTGTACTGAAGGAATGTGCCTGCACATGCTTGCCTGTTCAGTTTCTGTTTAATAATCAGAGCTTTTCCTGTCTTGGAAGTATGCTTTGGTAAATCCCATCCCTAAGAAGGGTGACCATTCTAACCCCTCTAACCACTGTCTTCTTGCTTTGACATCTACCATTTCCAAATTTTCTGAATCCCTTCTCAACTCACAAGCTTCAGATATGTCCTCAGATATCTTGAATCTCGTATCTTCTCTGATCACCAGCATAGCTTCTGTAAAGAGAGATCCACTGGTGATATTCTTTCCTATCTCACTAATGTCTAGTCATCATCCCTGAAAGATTTTTGGGAATCCTATATAGTTGCCCTTGAAATATCCAAAGCATTCTGACTGGGTGTGGCATTGCAGTGTCATCTCTAAGCTACTCTCTTTTGGCTTCCCTCTGTCACTTTGCTCCCTCGTATTTCTTCCTCATTGGTCAATCTATTTTGAACAGTGGTTGTTAATGGATCAGCCTCCCCCTCTATCTCCATTAACAGTGGTGTCCCTCAAGGTTCTGTCATGTCTCCTAAACATTTTCTCCTTTTTCTCAACAATTTCCTTTTACCCACAAATAACCAAATGTACTCATATAAGTGCACTGACAATAAAACACTGCATTCCTCCACATCATTCAATTAACCTCCTCCTCTCACTCAATCTGCATATCATCTACAGTTCAAGCCAGAACCAGCAGTAGAGGTTGACTGAGTGACATCTGATGCCAATAAGACAATACCTGGGTTAGAATGTGTTAAACTCTGAGCATGTACTACCCATGTATTCCCCCAGTAAGGGACCTAAAAAAGAGAGGGGAATAGTAACCTCAAACACCTGAGAGGAGGAAAGTGAGGGAATGTACCACTTCACTGAAAAAAGAAAGACTTACAATGTGTAATAGATTCAGAATGAAACAAATGTTCAAGTAGTCCACCGAGGCTACAAAAAATAATGATAGTATACAAACACTGTTTAAAGAATAATACTTCGTACACAGAGTATGCCATATCAAGTAAATAAATGCCAAAAGGCATTTAAATATGGAACTCTGTCAAAGAACTTTTCACTCCAGAGGAGCTGAGCCGATACTTCCCTATTACTGGAAGCAACATAGCCTTAAGATGTAGGAGCCTTTATAAAGAGGTCCTGGATAACGCTAAGACTGTTTCATCAAAATTGGTAGCGAGGTAATTGTACATATCATAAAAAAATACATAAACCACAAACTAAGGATTACAAAATGATACTTGTCCTGGAAGTGTGGAAAGCCATACAAAAGCAAAGATGACTAATAAAGGAATGTTTTGCACATTCAGTGAATAGAGAGATGGTCAGACTGTCTAAAAGTCAACCTGCAGGAGTGATGTCATCACCGGTTGGGTTGTTGACTGGCAGAGGACAGACTGACAGCCAGCTACACAACAACTGCTCAGTTGGTGGTCAGCAAAGGGTGAAGGGCTATTCACCTCACCAGAGGGTTAGGGGACAGAGGATTCTGTCCCACAAGGATCATGGAATCTCTCAGCTCATGGGACAGACTGACCCTGCAGGAAAAACAAGAGTACTGGAGGTAATCAACTAATTTCACTCTGCTCCTACTATCTTAAGATATTACTTTCCATAAATGTAAAGCTGTAGGATGCATTTTACTCAGTTTTCTATCAAAACTTATCAGTTATTTTACTATATTTGAAAATTATAAATAAAAAATAAATTGCCTATTTTGCAATTTACTGTTCTTTCATTGAAATAATGAAAAATAAGTACACAATATCAGTTTCTGTTTCAAATTCTTTAATAATTTTAGTTTCATTTTCCAGCAGAAGCAAAACCTTGCATGATATGTATTCCACTGTATTTTCAACTCTGATATTTTCAAGTTGCAAAATGGTAAACAATGAACTTTTCCCCCAAAAAACTGAGTTAAATTTTTTTTTTTGCTCTTCTAACTACCACATATTTATTGGATCTCCAGTAAATGTTATTAACTGCCATTATGCAACGTGAATAACTTCTTCATATAAGTAATCTAGAACATTATCCATTACATATATTAATGTTTCAATACAGTATGAAGTTCTGTATTATTTCCCACATTGCATATATCATTTTCTATGTTTCTATCGGCAGTGTGTTATCCAAACTCCCACAACAAATGTTAATCCCAAAAATTCTTTCAGAGTGGTATCAATAATAATTTCTTTTTCATCCCCAAATAAATCCTTAAAATACATATCATACTGTTTTGTAATCTATATGTATCATGGGATATTGATCAAATCCTTAAAATAAATATCATACTGTTTTGTAACCTATATGTATCATGGGATATTGACCAAGACATGTGAATGAAGATTGCTTACAATAAAAATTTTGTCATGATGAAACATACAGCTGGAGAATATTGAACTCACTGTCTTATCCCTAATAATGAGAAAAAAATAAAGAAGCAATGTATAGAGAAGTTCAGGAACTTCCTCTTTCTTTATATATTTCTTTTTTCTTAAATTATCCCATTTAATTTGCTACATTTGAAATATTCTCCATTATGTTTGTATGAGCTAGTTACTCATCATGCTCTAGTAGTACTTACCATATGCAAATAATGTGGTCAGCTTCAAACTTCCTCATGAACTTGTTTTAAAGTTAATATGCACGTTGTCTTTTGATGTTCTCCTAAAGAATGCACTTGGAGTACGGAAACATTTTTGAAAACAATTTGACAGACTTCCTCCCTGAAAATCAGAGAAACTCCTTCTGATTCATCACATTTGAAAAAAACTTTTGTTGGTGATATGTTTCTGAGTTTGTGTCATGATTATAACATGAAAAAGTCTGGTCAAACCATGAGCGAATCCTTCTTTGTGAGTTTTGCTCCACATTTGAACCATTCCAGGAAGCAGCAAACTTTAGCCAAGGCAACAATGTTGTGACAGTTGTGTGATCTCAGTGTTCTCCATCACAATTACATAACTTCAAAGAAACAATGCTAAAATATAACACAAGCATCAATTGCCTGAGGACAGTACAAAATTATAAGAGAACCATTTTCTGTGAATTCTGTTTACAAAAGTAAGCCAATCAGAAAAGATATACAAGCATTGTAAAACACCGATGAAGAAAAAAAAAAAATTAAAGGAACTAATGTGCAGCCAGTGAAAATGTCATTATTTTACTGCCTTTTGGGATGCTTCACATTCACTCTTTTCATTGTTCTGAATCCACTACCCCAGCTGCATTTACTTTCACCTTTGCCATTCTACACTAAATCTCTCCTGGTATATCTTCTCAAGTCTCTTTTCCAAGCTCATTCACTTTCACTATCATCTTGCCACCCATGCTATTTCCTCTTTCCCTTAATGCTCAACAAAGCTTCAACTTTTCCTCTACCAAGTAGTAATAAGTCATCCCACTTGCTAACAATCTTAGCATCTTCACATCCATGTCTTTCTTTTGCATGCTTACCAATTAGTACATAATCCAATAATGCCAGCTTATCACCTAACCAATCACCCACATACACTTCTGCAAGTCCCTCTTTTTAACCAGTTATTCCCAATCACCATTCCTTTTTCAATACACAACTACACAGGCTATTCACCACTTTCATTCAAAATACTGGGAACCTCATGCCCCCTAAATCATACACTCAACTGCCACAACAGCCACATTACATACTAGCCCTACCACCAAAGCAAAATCTTATAGATACTCACAGGTAGGTAGGTCATAACATTCAAATCAACCATAAGAAATACTTAATTGCATGCATTAAAACTGCTGATACACTCACTCAGGTTCTCCAGAAAAAGCCACCTCTCTTCCTCACTCCTCTATGTTCCTGGTGCATAACCATTAGCAATCACCATCTCATAATCCACTTTCATTATCACCCACATCTGTCTACGGTTCACTTTAATACAATCTTTCACAACTTCCCTTAATTCATCCTTCAGTACAAGTGATATCCTTTCTTTGGCTCTCCCTCACACTAACCCCTAAATTTAATCCTAAGACATTCCTGAACCACTCTTCCCCTCCTCCCTTCAACTTGAGTTTCACTCAGATTTAGAACATCCAGGATTCTCTCCCTTCATACATATTTAGACACCCAAGCTTAAGTTTCTGAGGACGAGCACACCTCACTTGGCTTCTGTTCCAACTCTTAGAAAATGAAATACAAGGAATGGGAGGGTAAGTATATACATGTATATAAAATCAAAAGTTCTTAAAAGTAATTTTCCTATTTAGTATCATATATCATACAGCAACCTCAACTTCACTTTTACTCTTTCATCTTTTCAATATAGGAAAATGCTTTAAAAATATGACCACAAGCCAAACAAATGTTTCTACCCTCTGCTGTTGAATACAACAAGTTGGTTAGGAACAGTTTAACTAAATTAAAAAAGATTTATAAAAATTTCTATAAAATGTGTGAAACAGACTGGTAATGTCACAGATTAATGTGTACGAATATCTTCTGAATGGTTAATTTTCTACAGAAATGTTCATATCTGTATCATACCGATGTAGGGTATATTACCCATCATCTGTCATCCTACTGACAAACTAAAATAACCATTCAATGATAATGAAAATCAGGGATCAAGAATGTATATATAAAGTACAACCCCACCACATCAGACACTATATACAGAAATCAGCTTTATTGAACACCTAAAGCTGGATTGGACTACTATCAGCTTTATCAGAATTCAGTCTCATATCTAGACATTACAAAAGGAAAATGTTGCCTTATGAAGGGGTGCTAAAGCCACTATGGAACATTTGGATAATTCTAAGTAGCTGTGGCATGTGACGTATGTGCTCAAGGCCACATGACCTCATGGGTAATGTCTGTAAACGTCTACGCTTAAAAGGACACACCTTAAAAGTGTGAGGGGCATAAAATTAGTTATCACTAGGAGGTATGGCAACTTACCCCCTCTAAATCATCCACTATCAGGATAAAGTCAATAAATTTGATGATAGTCTTGTTAGCTATGCTTGCAATCACCAAAACTGCTCAGGTAAGTACAGTATTTTCTTTAAATAAAAGTCACTGTACTACTGCTATAACATATTTATACTGTGTACAGGACAATATTCCATAGATTTGTTCATTCTGGCTACTCTCAAGCATCAGGTCAATCTTTCCACTTTGCCCATGTTATCAATATCTCTTGGCCCACGCTGTGATTTGTGACACTTTTGTTCCAGACAACCTCATTTTTTACTTTCATAGTGACTTTACTGTTTTGTATTATGGCTTCTAAAGGTAAAACTTCATCATCCAAGGCAAAATTTGTCTGTGAAAGCAAAGATGGAACTCTTGGTGGAACATAACAAAGACGTGTCTACAAAGCAACTACAGAAAATAAAAATCTAAAAAGTCAGTGGAAAAAAAAAAAAAAAAAAAAAAAAAAAAAACATCCTTCAATGCTCTTGGAAAGTGACACTGAACAGCGTGCTAATGTACAGTGTGCATTCCTTGTAAATAGTTCATACAACAGTAGATACGTAAGTGGCACTGAAAGTTTAGTACATATTGTAGTGAAATGAAATCTGCTGCTACCTCCATCATCCTTTCCAACCCCACCACTACCACCATCATCTCTACTAGCTCCACAATCACAATTAGTGTGCCACCAATAACTGCTCTGGTATGTACAATGGAGTTTCTGCACCTAAAAATCATTGTGCTACTGCACTGTGTCCTATAACTGTACATAAAATTAAGTACCTGATGGATACCTGGTGAAGTCTTTGAAGGGTGTTCCACCCTACAGCCAGGGCTAGGCCCAAGCTACTGAACTGGGTCACTGGTAGGCAAAGCTGTTGCAAGCCTCAACTTATGACACTTTTTAGAATCGGGGTACATATCAACTTATGACACATTTCAATATGTGTGTGTGTGTGTGTGTGTATATTTTCATACTTGCTTGCCGATTCTTGAATTAGCAAGGTAAGAAAGGAACAAATGAAAAAGTCACATTCATTCACAGCCATTCTCTAACTCACATGTAATGTGTTGAAACCACAGCCCCTTATTCACAACCAGACACCAAAACCCTTTTTCCTGATTCAGTCCACTGACAACACATCACCCCCTGTATACCACAATGCTCCAATTCACGTCATCCTTTGCATGCCTTTCATCTTCCTGCATATTCATGCCAAAAGCAATAAAAATCTTTTTCACTCCATCTTTTCATCTCCAATTTGGTCTCCCCTTCTCCTAATCACCTACACTTCAGACACATATATCCTCACTGTCAACTTCTCCCACATATTCTTTCCATATGTCCAAACCCTCTTCATCTCTCTTCTTCATACTCTTCTTACAACACCTCTCTCTTATCTTTTTATTACCTACTTGATCAAGCCACCTTGATCCATATTGTCCTTAAACATATATATATATATATATATATATATATATATATATATATATATATATAAGTTGATGCACTATCACACAAATGATGAAGAAAATTTTCTTTCAATAACATAGAACTAGGGTGTCTGTCTTTGAATCGTGCATATTTTAATCATGTGACAACAAAATACCATTCAAGCTGTATGCTATCAACTAACAAAATATGTTTACTTCTGTTCACTTCCAACCAACTACTTGCTACATCCACAATAAGTGCAGAATTTCAGTAAGTCTGGATGACCTTTGATAGAAACAATTGTTGGATTAGGCGATTCAGGGGGTGATGAAGGCAAGCCTAACCATCAACCCTCTCCCTCACAGTAACCCTTATTCCATCACCACATCAAGGTCTCATCACCACATTTTCCAGTAAGTATCAATTATATCCTACATTACTTGTGATATGGCAAAATTTTTAAACTGGATAATTCAGGAGGTGATGTACATAACCATATTCTACCTATTTATATATCTGATGCCCATTTCCTCCAGGAACTACCTCAAGGGGTTAGCCATGGCAAAACAGTCTCCATAACCAGTGAAAATCAAGTGTTGCTTCTTGGTCTTTAGCGTCTCACCTTTAACAGGCCACTGGCAGAAGGTAATGCTAGTGCAGTGTTTCCAGAGGCTCCTACCTTATGTTCCTACCAATTACTTCCACCTAAAGTGACTACCAAATGTTCCAATCCATTACTTTTTACTAATGCTCCAAAATAAAATTTCTACCAACTACTTCTACCTAATGCCCCACCCCATCCTTCCCAGTAACCCTAAGTACACCCCATTCCAGTCCAACAGCAACTACAGACCTCATCACTGTTTCAGTACAATACTTTTCACAGTAAGCTTTTCATTAAACATCTAAATCATATTATGCTAAGTGTTATATGCTGCAATACATATGGGTCGAATGATAAATAATTTCTTTTAATGTAAGCCATCCATACAAGCTACATCGGGAAAATTTTTTGGTCAAGAACATAACCTCCTTTTATCATGGGTTTCAGATGGATTCAACTTGTGACAAGTAGCCCTCCTGTATAGGAACTTCAATCCATAAAACAATGCTTAGTTTCCAACAAATAACAATGGGCACCTAAACAAGTACAGGTCTATTTTAGTTCTGCATCAAAACTATGGAAATTACTATTTGTATTTTATGTGCTTTATACAGATTGATGTGATTACACAAACAGTTGCAGAGGAAGGTCTGGGGCATTATAATCAATCAAGAGATGCTAAGGTGACAAGGGTTGTGTACATCAGAAAAAAATGTCAACTGTGTTCACAACCAGTAAAATTGTGGCATTGCATTTCTGTGAGTGTGACTGTTAAATTCTGACTATATTCATTTAATATTAAGACAAATCTTCACAGTTTAGAAGGTTTGGTGAGGTTTTAATGTGTTATGTTGATTTTTCACACTACTGTATTAACTAAGTTTAAATCAACATTCCTGTTTCCCTGATAAGCTATCATCAGCTTATCTGATAACTACTGTTTAATACATAGGCATAGATACACTTACCACACAGACCCAAAGTCCAAGCAAGGTGGTCTAGCCTTAAACAACTAAAAAAAAAAAAAAGGCTCCCTTAAAAGCAGTACAAGAAAAGAACAGCAAAACAAAGGGTCTTTTCTCACTCTCTTAACAGAATGCTGGATGGGACACATATAAAAAAAACAAAAAAAATTGCAGGACTAATATGCCTTAAGAAAAGTTTCATAGGAAATTCAGATAAATCATCCACAGGTATTTCTGTAATCAGAGTGAACTATAAACATAAAGCACCTTAAACATGTGTAGCCATCTTCTAATACTAGTTTCAATGCTGAGCTCAAACAGACTTTAACCCCCGAAACTTAACCTTATTCTGTATTCTTCCGCTTTAATGCCACACCTATTCTCAAAACATTATCAAAATTAGTTTGTATGATACGACAAACTCTAGCTAATCTCTCCAAGCAAATTTTCATTTCTTTATAAAATCATTTTCTTTTAAATACTAGCAACTTTAAATCTTCGTAATCAGGAACTCTAAACTGATAATTCCTCTTCACTTACTTAGTCTATGACACTAAAATCTACTTCAAAAACTAGTGAATAAAAGCATGATAAGTGAAACTAATTACACTCATAAAGGCTACACATTTGCAATTCTTATTAACATATATGTCAAGCATTTCAACAATTACAAACCAATTGTACCACTTACTCATCCTTCCATACACATTCCAGACATACTTAAGCATATTCAAAGTAATAACTAATGCAGTACCATATGTTTAATGCAGTCTAACAATCTCTTCATTATTAACAACTATGAGCAATACTTGTACAGTAATAAATATGAAGAGTCACTTGCAATGTTAATTTACACAGCACAAAATCCAAATACAAGGCTAGTGGTTACTAAACAATAAAATAGGAGAGTAAAAACAATACAATTTAATATACTACAATCTGAAACGTTGCTACAAACTCTTATAGCAAATGGTTACTTTGGATAAGAAGATATGAAACAGGAAGGAGACATGTGAAACACTAATTACTTTCATCACCGCTTTGATTACCACTTCATTGTTCCATCAAATAATGTACAGCAGATATTAATAAGGCATCTGAAGTTGATCACTGTCCGTGACAACTCCATTACCACAACTTGATTAAAGAACTCAAAGAAACTTTCTACTGAGTAAATTTCCACTGCCGAGCTCCATTGCCATTGATCAGGAACAACGAAGGCAAGTTGTACAATATTTAGAGCACATAAGTATAAGGAATTGAAAACTTTTGGAAGTAATGGGTAATCAATAGCATAGATATAAAGTACACTATTATAAATACCTTTTTATAAGCTTTCCCACCTGTTATTTCTGGGGAAAATCTCCTGGCGTCTACGGCTTCAGCATGTAAACACAAGACATGAAAAGGAGTTACGGACATAAATTGGCCAATGCAGTACCTCATAGGTAATCTATTTCTTCACAGTATCAATGCCTTTTCTATAATAGGTATCATCAGACTTACAATAATATTGAGGATTTTTCAATGATACCGTATATATTCATATGCATTAAAGGAATGTTTTCCCAAAAGCTTTGAGCACGTATATGCCTATAGTATTTCCTGCATTTGCTTGTGTATTTTTCTGAGGTAGTAACCTTAATGTTAATGAAACTTACATATCAAGGTTGTAGTTCTATCACAGCTTTTGCCCTCTGTAACGATTATTTTTCCGTTGAATGCCAATGGATATAGCTCAATCTCAACTTGACTTTCAGAGAAAACGTAAACAACATTAGGATGAATAAATCATTAGAGAAAACGTTAATATACTTAGCAGCTACTAAATCAAAGAAAACAAAAATCCTAATTTTTCTTCTCCCAAGTGCATTTTTCTTGAAACTAACATATATAACGATTACATGTTATTCGGCAACGCCATAAGAATTATCAATATCTTGACACTATTCATCAGGAATTATATGCGTTTCTCGGCTCATTTCAAAAGTCTGCTTCAGCTGATATCTGTATTCAGTCTGATGCAGTATGATTCATTCTCAAATAAAAAATTATCTATCTGTCTATCTATTTATCTATCTATTTATATTCCTGACAACAGACTCTTCGTTTTCGAAAAAGACACTGAAAAATCTAGAGCGGATTTGCCAGACCCAAAAGACGATAGAGGTGTACTGTGATGACTACTAATGACATACTGCTTTTCATATGGACAACGGCAATTTTTTTTGCTTTATAAGTTTCTTACGAAATATATCATAACAATGGTATTTACCCTGTTTTAGTTCTCTCATTCCATCCTTCTCTCTCGCTTTAAGAAAGGAAACTTTATATTTGCGTTCGTAAGCGCATCGTTGTGGCACTCTCCTAGAAAAAAAAATCACCAAAAGCAGCATTGGTAAAATCATATCTTTTATGTCTTGTCAAAATTCACTTCCTTTTCATATTTCCGCTAATTCCAGTCTTTCAAGCCCTGCAAAATATCCATACGAATACTAAGTGGTCGTGGGGCGAGAAGTCGACCATTTCAAAGCTTTACCACCAATACCTAAAGCAAAATGAAAGCTCACAAAATACCTCAAAAATGTATGACAAACAGATGCACCTTCTAGGTGTTTACTGAAACGTCTGCGAGAACTGCTCCATTCATGGTAGGTACACGTAGCAAGGTACATACTTCTCTCGACTGCAATGGCAATATCTCGCCCTTCATGTAGTCTCTCTCTCTCTCTCTCTCTCTCTCTCTCTCTTATCCAGAGCCATCAGAGGCATTTGGCGACTGAGAACAGATCGTCATACATCATAATTACAAAGGGGGGCTTTTGCTTCCGATTTTGCTGACGCGAGTTCGAGCGTCTCGTATGGTCACACGACCCGCCTGAAGGAGGAGGAGGAGGAGCTCACCTGAGGCGTCGGTCGGTGCTTAATTTCATCAAACGTTTCGGGGTTTTGGATGCAACCTTCCTTTCCCATTGTCACTATCCAACGCCCCAGAGAATTCCCCCATCACTTTAGGTGACACACACACACACACACACACACTTACACACACACTTACACTACCACAGTCAATTCCTTAAAGTAAACTTCTCTCCCTCCAGTCTCCAGTAAGCCTCTCCCTCTCAACCTGATTGTATTTTCATTAATTGAATATTTTTTTATGAGGAGAGGAAGAGGAGGAGGAGAAGGAGGAGGAGAAGGAGGAGGAGGAGGAGGAGGAGGAGGAGGAGGGAGGAGGAGGGGGGGGGGAGGATGCTGTCTGTCTGGGAACACAGACAAAGCACCGTCTACGGACTTTTACGCCTCGCGCTTTTCCCTCCCAACAGACAGACGAGTCAAGAGTGATTCAGAGAGAGAAGAGAACAGCAAGGCATCACTCCACTGATGAATTATGTGGTGAGAGAGAGAGAGAGAGAGAGAGAGAGAGGTAAACGCCGTCTCTATTACGATGCGTCGTTGGTATAACGAATCGCTGTAAGAGATG
>JAYMFT010023478.1:0-16322 GCA_038088735.1 Panulirus argus
AACGGCGCAGACTCCATCACCAGTTGCAAAAGAGCGTCAAACACAGACAGTAAAGTAAGAGAGTAAAGTAAGAGAGAGTAGAGTGAGCTCTAGTCAAAGGCTCGCTCAACTACGAGGCACAGTTATCCATTAAATACAAATGGAAAGATCTATTCAGTGTGTTGTCAACGAAATAGCAAGCCTGGTTGTGCCAGAATGACTCATAATAGAAAAATCAATGGCAAATTTAGAGATCTGGCCAAACCCAATCAAGTTCCCTAAAAACAATTTATTGTTTGCATTTTTTTGCATGGATTAACAATAGCCAATAATTTTTGGTGACGTTTGTCCAGCGTAGAATGAGTTACTGCCACTATACCCGGAGAGTTGTGTGGCGTTGGGTTGTGTGACGGGAGGGTTGTGTGACGGGAGGGTTGTGTGACGGGAAGGTTGTGTAACGGGAGAGTTCCGTGTCCAGTGTTGGACAGGTTACTACTTCTATACCGAGTGTTTCAATGTGACTGTCTCAAACGTCGGGTCTGCCGTGTGACAGGAGAGATATATGAAGGGTGACTTGTGTGAAGGGAGTGTAGTGTGACAGGTTGGGTCGCTTGACGGGGACTTGCGTTACGAGTGTTTTGTGTAACGGAAGGGATGTATGAGGGAAACCTTGTAGGACCAAGACATATCAACAATGCCATTCTATCGTTTGGAATCGTCTTCCGATCGTTCTAGTGGTAGTTAACCGTTCCATCAATGACCTTTGATTGTATTCCGCTGAGACGCCAGCCTCGAGGTGTGGAGACGTCATTCTTGGGGCGTGGAGACGGCATCCTCGGACGTGGAGACGCCAGCCTAAGGATATGCGCACCCTCATGCCTCAGACCTACATACACGTCGGGTCATCATGGATCACTTCCTCTGGAATCCTGGGAAGTTCCTGGAAAACATGAACGGAATTAGAAAATAAAGATCACTTCAGTGTCAGATGAAATGCTTTCTGGCAGGAAGACGGCGACCACAGACAACCTGGCTGGCACTGAACAAGTGTCCAGCGTGCCACAGGTCAGGTCAGGTGCTGGTAATGATAAGGAAGAGAGGCTGTCGCTCCTACAGTGTGGCAATATCCTGACCAAGTGATGGAATGACTTAATACATATCTCTGTAACATACTGCCCTCATTTATCATCTTGACTCAACAAAGGGTTCAGGGATTAGCTTGGCTCGAATTAATGGAGAACAGTCAGATGAGGACGTCAAATCTAGATGCATTCTTAACCAGCAGTATGGAACCTGAGAAATCCCTGGAACAGTAGCCAGATACTCAGCTGATGAAGAGATTGCCTACTTAAGAGTCATTCAAAACTTCCTGCTGAAGGCTCGAGTCTGGCTGATTTCACTGAACGTCATAACTATGATAATCCAGCTGAATCTCTCGTGAACACCTGAAGTTCCGACGAAGAGGAGTACTCACAGGGAGAACGATGATTCAGAATTTCCAGGCAGGTGCTGGAAGAAGGGCTTATTGTCAGTACCGCAGTGTTTCCTCCCATTTCTCCCCATGCGTCTCCTCTCGCCTTTCCCCATGCGTCTACTCCCACCACTCCCTAGTGTGTCCTCTTACCTACTCCCATCTATTTTCATATACCTTTCCATACGCATCTCCCTCCACCTCTCCCCATGCATCTCCTTTCCTCCCCAACTCACATCTCCGTCTCACCGCCCAAAACCCTTTCAACATGCGTCTTTTGTCCTCTCTTTCTGTCACCTTTTGCAACATATCATTACTATTTCGTCAGTTCTTCCCTCTTGACTAAAATCATCTTTTCTCCCTTCCTACCTGTTCCTCCCCTCTCTCTTATTTTCTCCCCTCCCTTGGTTGTTTGTCGCTGAAGGTCTGCCCTGCCTGTTGTCGCTTTTAGATAAGAGCCTTACTGACCCTACGGCCGAACCCCAAAGTCTAGTTAGTCCCTTTCCCATACAAACAGAGCGCTGAAGCCTATCACTAAACACGATGAACCGCACACAACATCTCTGTTCTATGCACAGCCGCAACAAACTCTGCTGAAGCCAGGAATGTCTAGTTCATGCCTGGTGGAAGCCGTCCAGAGTCCTTTGTGTCTGCCTTTCGAGATGGGTTCGACAGAGCTGCGATCAGGCGTGTCCCAGGATGTCCATCTGTGGCGGTATATCGAGCGAGCGAGAGGGCTACCACTCCCTACCACCGCAGTATGAAGAACAGGAAACACGCGGAGGAACGACGAGTCACCTACAGGAAGGGCTGTATTGTCCTGTCTGCGTGTCCAGTATTGCGAGTTGGACTGCGTTGCTCACAGGTTTGTGTGCTGTATTACTAGCATCAGTAAACCAACATGAAAAATCTTTATGCCAAGAATTATCTTGCGTTCGCGTTCGTCACTACGGGGCAATAAGAGTTTTGGTCACAGCACTTGCGGGTGTATATGAAGCAGCCTAAACAGTGTGATCTGCCTGGGCAACATCCAAGTCCACAGGAAAAAAATAATTGAAAAGCAATTAAGGAACTTCGGTGAATGAAAAGAAAAATGGTGGGTTATTTAAGTTTAAAAAAGTTTGGTAATTATAAAGTAATGAGACTTTCCACTACATGCCCACTCTCCAGCAAACATTGCGTCCCCCACACTCGCTTTGTCTCCACCAAAACCTGCATGTTGACCAAAACTAGCTGTTCCACCACCACTGATAACGCCGTTTGCCTCTCCACCACCAGCAACACCACCAAATACTTCTCCGCCACCAGCACAACATACGTACATATGCACTACCGTTGCGAAATGATGTTGCACCTCCAACATGATCAGTTGCCTATGCACCATCACCATAATCTGCCTGTGAACAACCATCTTCCTTTATACCATCTACTGTCTGCCTCACTCACTACCGCCACCGCCGCCGCCACTACCACCAGCACCGCCGCCGCTAATCATCTGTGACGTGACCTTTTCTGTGGCACCTAAAACAGGAATGGGCCTCTGTGTTGGCTCATGTGAGTCATTAGCCACGTGTCCCCTCTCATTACACTGACACCAGACCGTCTGGGATGTGGCGTCCCACGACCCAGCACAACAGTGACCTTCCCCCTGGCCAGAGTGGAGGCTGCTTCCCTCACCTGTAACTTAGAAAGTTCACGATGGAGCGAATCTTTGTCAAACTTAACGTGGGTTGTCAACGTGCACCTTGGCCACTCCTGGCGGTGCTGGAAGCCGGCAGCTCGAGGTGACAACTCTACGCCTGCGTCATGGGTCATAAGGAGGCCGTTACGAGGGTGTGGCCTGAGCGAGACCCGCTAATTGGACCACAAGTGTCCACACGCCCCACAAACGCCCGGGATGACTCCCTGATCGCAGAGAGAGAGAGAGAGAGAGAGAGAGAAAGAAGATATCACAATTACCAACAGCAGTGGATCATCGTCCTCAGCATCAAGGCAAGTCTTTATGAGGGAAGTCCTGAAGTCCTCCCACTTGGCGATCTGTTTACAGGAAGAGCGAACCACCATGTACCTTGGGTCATGTTTCTGGGTATCGGTATTATTCATCGCCTCCTGTATGAGAGCAATACTCACGCCCTCCCCTGACGTTTGTGGCAACTGATCAGAACTGCCTCTGGCGTCCTCTCTCCTCAGCCAGAAGTAGAGGCCGTGGACTTCCCCAACTCCAGGGAACTTGTGGATTGAAACGTCCTGTGTGTAAACTGTTTCGAATGATGCAGAGAGCTTCAGTGTGACTCTTGCCCTGCTCACGACCAATACTGTGTGTCGGGTCCATGTCGTCTGGTGCAGGATGCTGGGCCCTGGATAGTACAGGTCACCCGAAATATCCTCGTCTGACCGCAGAGCAGCGGCTGAACCTGGGGCGGGGACCGAGCCGGCAGTCGCACGCCAGGAAGGAACACACAGTTACGCAGCTACGCACAGGGCCACACCGCGCCGGCGGCGCGTAGGAAGCCCGGAGCAGCTGGCTGATGGAAGAGGCTCTGTTCCACTGCCACTGCTGTGAGCCCCTCCTGCTTGAGCTCAGTAATTCTTCTAAAACACTTCACATTAGTCTCTCTAACTGCTACAGACACGCCATTAGATCTGCATGGGTTCCACATGAATGTTAAAGTGGTCCTCAAACTCGACACATAGATTTTTCCTCAATTATAACATAATGAATGAATGACCAACAGTTCACGATATGATCTCACCTCACGCTAGTTCAGTGACCCCCAGTCAAGTGAGAGCTTCAGCCTGGGACTGAGGGGCATCCTTCCAATATATCGGACATAAGCATATTACTTGATCAAAGACCCGACTGCCTGAGAAGGGCCCCACCGGTAACTGGGGAGCTTCTACTGGTAACTCGACAAGAGCAGTGGGTGATTAGTGGCGGTGATGGAGTAGTGGCGGAGAAGTGGTGGTGGTGGCAGTAATGGTGGCAATGGTGGTGGCACTGAGGCAGGCGCTACCGCCGCTGATGTAAATCACATGCACTTTTTACTGCTAATATTTCTCATTGTCTCCGAGCTGTATAATTATCTAATGAATTTGTGATCTAAAGTTGTAAACATCTGAGATACAATATATTCTTGCTGCAATGATGATAGATGAAGGATAAGTCAGGTATCTCCGTCATATACCGGCAACACGTGTTTGATTTTGTGTTGTTCGTCGTGTGATTATATTCTTTGTGTTGCTAGTACATTTGTGATGTGTGTGGTGATGTACTGGGAGAGTTAAACAAAGTGCATGTTCGTCCTAGATTCGAATTAGATTTTCGGCCCTAAAATGAGTGAAAATATTATTACCCACCGCGGGAGATGGTGGGGAAGGCACAGAGAGATAAAGTGATGTCTTCTGAAGAAGTTAAATTTGGGGGAAGTAGAGTGGTCGTTTCATCCACTGTGGGGAATGATGGAGTAGAGATGAATCAGTAATACTAATTCCGGGAGATGTTGAAGAAGGTCTTTAGGAAGATGAACCCACAGATGTCAGAGATGTGGGGTTGGGAAGCAGCATTCTTGAGAAGCCAGCTGGTGGGAGAAGGAAGCCATGAGGCCGACCTCAAGACACGTGTTGCTACGTAAACCATCTCCCGTCATTCCTCACACGAGCGACCCTCAAATCACGCCAGCAATTGCCTCCTCATACTTGAGGTCCTCATTCATGCCAAGCCGACACAGAGCTGGCCATCAATAACCTGAGAAGTAAGGGTGAGCTGCATCCCAGCTTCCATTATAAATCATTAACGTTTGCACAGCGGAGCACAAAGGGAGCAACAGGAAAGTCTGGCTCCTCCCCTCGGCAAATAAATGGCAGCCACCAGTCACAGTCGGGGGAGAGAGATTGGGTCAGGGAATTTACAGCAAATATGAACCCTGCTGTGTTGAACGACGGTTGGTAGAGAGACGGTGATTTATCTATCTGGAACTGAGAGGGTTCGCTGAAGGGAAAGTAATAAGTAATCACTGATACGTAAAATGTTTTCTAAATCATCAAATTTGCTGGTGAGAGTTAAGTATGTCACCTCCGCCCAAACATTGCTTTAAAACTTTCTAGTAAATGGTTGATAAAGGTTAGAAAGTAAATTTTTCTGCATAGTTATATATGTAATGAGAATATCTGCCATTGGTACCGTTCAGATAAATACGGCCAGCATGGTTTTGGCTGGCAGGAACAACCAGATGAGCATAACCAAGGACGGTGACTTAGTCCCACAAAGCCGTCCTGTTGGTCAGGCGAGAGACGTTTGACATCACCCGGATTGAGGACTCTCAGGGTGGACACACAACCACCACTGATGGCCCATAGTCCCTCACAGTAACATATTTAAGGAAACGCTGATAAAGCAGTACAATTTTGACCCTCCTGTGGCTCCTGTGTGACAATATAAGATCAATACAAAGACTGTGATCGAAAGAGAGCAGCGATCACTCATGGATAATCTGCACAGGCCGTATCAAAACGATATCAAGAGGAGCAAAAATAATGAAAAATGGAAATGCATGAAAACAAGATTCTTACATGAACCAAAACTTACAATCAGAACAACAATTTTGTAAAACAAACGCACCTCATCCAATTCCTGGGTGAAGGTGACGTCAAAAAATCACAAGACAAAAAAAAATATACGTAATGTATATAAGCATACGTATATACACACACAACAATACACGTAACATCAGTGGCAAATTTACTCTCCCTCTGCATGACCCTAAAGATTGGCAGTTTGTACATTCACAATCTATCCGAAAATTTTGCGGAAGAAGGATGAAAGAATTAAGACTGCAGTCAAAGAAGGAATTTAAATGGATAGAACTGGGTAGTGCAATATGAATAAAACGAGGAATTTGCAAGAAGTTATAAACCAAACGATTACTATCGGAATCATAAATTTTGTAGGACACGACATTATCAAATCACAAGATGACAGATGATAAAAAATAACATAGTGAAGACTGAGAATGGCCCAGGTAGTAACTGTGATCTCATAACTCGGTCACCTCCACGAAGTTCCTCACTCCCTTCTCGCCCACCGTCATGTGAAGCGTGCTTCGAACCCGTCCGAGGCTGAGGTGGGGGACACTTTTGCTGTTCGCGACAGCACAGTTTATGCCCCAGCTAAGGCACACGTTGGGAGTCGCTTGTACCTGAGCACCCGTTGTAGGCTGCCTGACGCACTTTTCTCTGTGCCATAGAATTCAATGGTACCTTCCTTTATCAGTCTTTCCGCATCCTCTAAGTAAAAGAAAATCGAGCTCCTCCTCACCATCTTGTTTTCCTTGAATGACTGCCAGGCGATCCACATCACATGCACTTGATTCTAAAGTGCGGACTCGCGGCCCGTTCGAACCAAGGAATCCGAACCAGCTTCACTATCACCCAAAAGAATAATTTCCTGACGTGTTGAGTGTTTGCCCCTTCCTATACAGTCTGCCATTTTCTCTAAAACCGATCCCTGTGGCACATCGCTTGCTACGTCTAACCATTCTGAGGCTCGACTATTAATCACTTTCTTATTCTACTGCTGCCAGTCAACCAATATCCTAGCTAACGAAGTACAACCCCATCTATACCATGTAACTTTCGTTAGTAACCTCTTAAGTGAAACTTTACCGAATGTTTTGGAAAATCTAAATAGATGGCATCAACTGTCTCACTGTTATCATCATCACAGATCCATAAATGCCACACACAAATCCATCTGTTTTTCTAAGTATCTCTCACATACATTCTTTTAGCAAGCGCCTGATCAACACAACCTGTTCCACTTCTGAAACCACACTGTTCCTCCCCAATCTGGTGCTCTGTACATGCCTTCACCCTCTCAAACAATACCCTCCCATACAATTTTCCAGGAATACTCAACAAAATTACACCTCTATAGTTTGAACACTCACCTTTATCCCCTTTGCCTTTGTACAATGGCACTATATATGCATTCAGCCAATCCTCAGTCACCTCACCATGATCCATACATACGCTGAATATCCTTACTAACTAATCAACAACAGTCACCCCCTCTTTTAATAAAAAATTCAACTGCAATACCATCCAATTCCGCTTCTACAATTATCACGGAATTTAAATTCTAAAGGTTCTACAGTCTGTACTGATGCCGCAGACTGAATCTACACACTTTGCAAGATGAAGTCTGAAAAATGTTAAAACAATTATGGTTTCCACAATTTACATTGCCTGTGCACTCTACGGGCTTTACACACTCCAAAGGTTCTACGGTTTTTCCCCATCCTACACACCACAGATTCTACTCATAGTACATATCGTACAGTAACCACAGGTTCCTCAGCTTCTACAGGTTGATGATTCCTATGGGTTTTAAAGGTTCTATAAATTCTGTAATCCCTGGATGAGCTAAATGCTATAGATTATTTACAGATTCTGAGACACCTATAAATTCTGAAATGTGTGTGCGTGTTCTGGACTCTATACAAGAATCATCAGTCCATACATGATCTACAGCGTGCATTGGTTCTCACTCACTACACGATCTACAGTCTCTATACGTTCTAGAGCCTTACAGGATCCTCATTCCCTATATGTTCTACAGTCTCTACAGGTTTCTCACCCTTTACGCATTCCACATTCTCTGCAGGTTTTCTCTGTTTACACGTTCTACAGTCTCTACAGGTTCCTTACTGTCTACATGTTCTACAGTCTCTTAAGGTAACCCCACTCTCTACAGTTCCACAGCCTCTAAAGGATCTCGACTCTATACGTGCTCTACAGTCTCTACTGGTTCCTAGCTCCCTACATGTTCTATAGTTATCAGACTCTACGTGATCCACAGATTCTACAGGTTCTTGCCTCTCTACGTGTTCTACAGTCTCTACAGGTCGTCAGAGGCTGTGTATGTGACTGTGATCCCTCACTTGCTGTTTGTCTCGTGTGAGACAGATGACTTGGTAATTAGCACACACAGGTAATTAGGTCATAACCTTTAGCAAGCTTATTACCATCTGGGACCTCAAGCCTCTCAGACAAGACATTTCGTGCACATATAAGGGGAAATCACACACACACACACACACAACAGGGACTGCTAGAGAAGGTGCAGGAATAGACAAGCAAGATTTTCCTCAGTCCTTCTGACAGCGCCCATCAAGAAGCGCTGAACATCCTGACCTTCCCATTTCTGAACATCACCCTAAAGTTGCAGGAAGAAGTTGCTGGACCACTAGCGCCACCGCCACCTGACACCAGAGATCCCTCGTCCCCGCATCGAATCCCTTCGAGCTCGTACAGACCGCTGCATGAACAGGCCTGGTCCAGCCACTGAAATATATATATTTCAGAAAAACCTTAAGGCTAAAGGCTGAATATACCTTAGTTATACCAGTCATGGTCAGCTAATGGCTACAACTCTCCTAAGGTAAACTGGATCTATCTTTAAGGTAAACATGGTCGAGTACACGTAAGGTTCACCATACAAGAGTCGACATAAACAGCATGACAATACTGGACCAGATTCCCCGGGCAGGATGCCAATTGCTAATTAATTAGCTCCTCCTCTGATCTGTTCGTACTGGGTGGAGGAGAACTAGTTAATGAGATATAGAGTTCCGTCATTAATTGTATTATCGTGTTGTGAGTGACGCTGAAGAGAGTGAGCCTTGCTCCCTGATTACCTTCACCCACATAATGGCATGAGGCAGGGTTATCGCTTGCCTCTCACCGCATTCATCGCCAGCTCAGTAGTACTGTCTGTCTATCCGACCATGAGCAATGATCACTTGTGAATTTTTTGTTCATCGACATCCATTTCAAGACATCTGTTTGATTTCCTTTCCGAAGTAACTTAAGGACTCACTCCATATGGGTATCATTTCGGTTGGCATGTTATTGAATGTCTCTTCACCTCCTGTACTGGATACTCTCATCTTTTTGATCGGAGAATCTGTATTATGTAGTTTAGGCATCCTTGCAGGTTCAGCTGTTTCTTACTTGTAAAGTCCTCATAGATTGTATCTAATTCTCGCCATCTGTCACCAGGAATCGATCATCATGTCTTTCTGTTCATCTTAAGGCTATTTATTGATCTATTTCTCTAAGTCTTTCAAGCTTGTCCATATTTCATTTGCGCTTGCTTTCCTCTGTCTGTTACTCTCTCATAGACAGTTTCCTTACCCGTTGGCCTCTTCTGAAAGATGCGGTGGCAAAGTCGAAATAAATCCACATCCAAATGTCGCCCCTTCCATCAGCGGCTTATATTATAATGATATTGTATGATGCTGGTATCTCCGTGTGTCTGGTACGTTCCTGCTGACCTGTGTATACACAGGTATTTCTAATTACTGGTCTCAGTATGTACACTAGTCTCTGTCTCAGCAATAACAATACTGGATTTCTATCTTCTTTTTACGTGTGTGATTTCTTTCGTTTGAGAATTATAGCAGGCGGTCGGTCCATTTAGTCGCTGAATCAAGTTTTCTCTAAGCGTGTCTCTGGCTCTGAGTCTCTCTCTCGTATACATTACCATCTGTGATGCTGTTCTCGTCCACGGAACTAGCCACATTACCATCAAGATTTCCACGTTTCTTGTACCGAACACCGCCAGGTTCTGGGTTGTTGGCATTCATCATAGTTTCTTGTGGTTGTTTTCATAATCTTCTCCAAATCCGAGGAGCCTAATCAAGGCATTTATATTCTTTTGCTGTGGTCGCTTACGAGAATAATGCTTCATAATTTTTTCATTCTTTCAAAGTGTCTATTCACTGATTTCTTGTTGTTTTATGTACCGTTTCATTGTTCATCTAGATTTGTTCTTCATTCTCTATTGTTCCTCTGCTTTTATACTCGACTTAATTTTCTTTTTCCCACGCTCTTCAATTCATCCACTGCTTTCTACCTTTTGAGATCTTGTTGGTCCCCCTCTTGTGTCCTCCTATTGGTACTGACTGACCTTTCGTATTTCTCCTATTCTGTCGTAGAATGATGTAGCGCCAGAGTCATCATCCAAGAGCTGTAGACCATCGCCATCTTGTCATCATCCAGCAGCTGTGGACAGATGGATGACAACTGAAAAGCTTTCACTGCAGCGTTCGACTACCAAAGACTGCTATTATTGGAAACTCATTCGGCTCTGGCTCGTGAATTCTGTCAGCTCTGACAGACCATTTGTGTTTCCTGGAAACTGTCACACGCTGGTGACAGGGCCACATAAGCACCATACAAAAAACCGTAAGCCCGAACAAAGGCTAGACAGACAGACAGCTTTCCACATCTCCGAATTACAATCGTCGAAACAGATGAATAACTAATGAAGAGACAGATTACCCTGGCGTAGCGTAGTGGGGAGGCTTCTCGCTTACATCCAATATCAAGTGGAACACAGTATGGCTTTCCGTGGCTCAGTCGGATGGTTGTATGATTCGCTTGACGGCGATGCTCTTGATCTGGTAAAGCTGTTTCCTCGGTTTAGTTCAGTCATGCAAAACATCTGGGGAGCTTACACCCTGAAGTCCATGATGAATATCTTGAAAGTATTCTTCAAGACGAGCTCACTTCTTTCATTTTGCAAAGTACAAGAACATTTACCTTGAACAATGTTACAACCGTTACGTGCTGGCTATTGATGTTGGACCGTACCATTGATGTCACTCACGAGGAGAAGATGTTACTGATAATCAGCATCGTGACACAGGACAAGATAACATTTCTACACATTTCCCGAGTTTCGTTCTAGATGAAGAATCCAGCGAAGGTTTTTGACCAGATCGCCTCTTGAACTGCTGGGTAAACAGAACATGGTAATATGAGAGGACGAGGCTCTGTTAATTAAACTGGTATTGTCATATAGTGGAGGGTGTTCAGGCTGGGTGTTGGAACTGGACACGAGGACATTCTTTGCCGCACGCGCTTGTCATGCCCGCTGTCTGCTGCTTGGAGATGTGGCCGCAACTTCTCAATTGCAAATGTCTGCTTCGGCGGTGATACGGGGGCTGTTTACGCCTGCCAATTATACGCCTTGTAGGTCACGTGCATTAGTGACCCCCTTAGCGTGGCGCTGTACTGGCACACACACACACACACACACACACACACACACACACACACAGTGAAAGTCCTAACTTACATCATTTTCCTCAGAGTGCTTCACCTTGTAACACCCTCCCATACGCAGACCCAGACTGAGAAGGCCTGGTGGGTCGTAATTAGTTTTTCCCTTTATAGCTAAGGAAACCATGACAGATTACTAGGAAAAGTTCTCAGGTCGAAAACTCTGAGAAGTTGTTAGAGTGAGAATGGCCCGAGGAGAAATATGCTTCTCGTTCTTCTTTCTCCTGTTATGATCCCTTTCTTCTTCCCCTGGTTTCCCCGCGTGAAGTTGTTGGGAATCGTTAACCACAATAGAGGAAGATTATACCGATGTGCTCATATTGTACTCGAGGTGGCCAGACCCACTACCCGACTCTTGTGTCAGGTTCCCAAGACAGAGATGAGGCATAACAGGACCAGTTATGGATAGAACCAGGGAAAGTTGGCGTTTCCATCACATCTCCCGCTGCTCCTGCCCCAGCGCTGGTTCAGTCACCCGGAGAGAAGGATTTGAAGTGTAGAGAACCACAAGCCAGCATGGTCGCCCAGGCCCCAACTGTCGTCCCGCTGAACGACAGTAGCGACAAGGAAGACGTTTGCGCCTTGGTGTCTTGATATGAGAGAGCAAGCGACCAAACCCCAGCCAGACCCCACCAGTCGTCCTAGGCAACACCCCAGCCAGACCCCAGCAGTCGTCCCAGCCAGACCCCAGCAGCCGCAAGTCCCTCGGGTCTGTCATAACCCGTGTTATCATCATATCAGTCAGGAGACACAAGGCGATACATCGCCGTGGCGTCATTGGATAAATAGGTAACTGAATGGAGAAATTGATGACTGAATCCTGTTGCTTGTTCCCATACCAGCAGGAACCTCAGAACACAGTGACCAGTCCTCCTTTGGTTCATACGATAATATGAACCTGGAAATATTCAGTTCAAACTCTGCGCCTCCTCTGGAAATTACACCGAGCCATTTTGGGATGAGTTTAACCCAGTTGATATTGCGTCGGACTGAATTTCGCATAATTGGATCCTTGAGTTAATGAAGCAGCGGTGGCAGGAGTGTGCTACGGCCTCCAGAGATGTCACTGAAGTAGGCAATATTTGAGGTTCCAGTATGTGTCAGTTCCAGAACCTGGATCTGGAATATCATACATAACGTAGTGCTGCAGACTGCTGGACTATCATGGAGTGTTCATTACTACAGAACCCAGCACGCACCAGCTTGCCCACCTGGGGCTATACTGACGTGTGACGTGTGGTAGAGGGCAGCACTATGGTCGATGAGATGGGTTCTACTAGAAGCTCATCGACCTGTCTTTGAAGAGGACGCTACCACAAACTAGACGACTGACTTTGGAGTTACAAGTGATGTACAGGTCAACAGTTGCTCAGGTTGGCCACGGTGTTTGAGCCAACAACGAGCCATTACAGAGTTGCAAGTGCACTAAAAGAGAATTGCTTCCTTAAGCTGCTTAAACGTAACTTGAAATTGATACTGGAAGCTGAACTAATGGTTGAGAGAAAGGAGCCTTCAACAGCTCGAAATTAATGTATGCTACAGGCTCCTCATAATCATGGTGACTTAGGAACTGGGCCCAAAACGTAGTATTTTTGTTAATTAGTTATGAAACGTTTGGAAGTCTGTAAATGTCTCGGAACATCACCTGGCCTAGAGATCGTAGGGCGCAAGCGTTATTGCGGCAGCAAACGTTTCCAAGGATTACAGTACTGACGGGGAACATTTTTGTGAGCAGCAGAAGTGCTATTAACCCCTCTGTGACCTGGGAAAAGCTCCCTTACGACCGCTTGGGGGAAATAACACGATAATCTATAGAGGCCAGGGTCGTAGCAAACACATTTGTGCCACCATAAGAACAAGAATCCAGATGCAAGTACGGGAGGAACCGCCTTAATGCTGCTGCCGACCGATGGTGAGCGCCTCCTCTGGTCGTGTCTTCTCCCCAGTCGGTGAGAGACTTGACCGCTAAACGGAATTTCCTTTTTTGCTTGCATGTTTCATCCTCCGTGTCGATACGACCTTACGCTCAAGCACGAGCCCCTCTTACTCAGTGCATCTGTTCACAACATCCTGGAATCCACACCCGCTCCTCTTGCCTTCATGTGATATGCTATCCTCCTTGGGCACTGCCATGTGTATGACCTTTGAAGTCAAAGGGACGACCCTTGTTTATACTGGTTTGGTTTTTGATCCGACTCTTACAAGTCAGGTCAAAGGCCACGTCGTACTGCCGTTGAGCTGATATCGTTATAGTGTCTCATTCCAGGACTCTGGAAGGAGATTCTCTTGTGCTGGTGGGCAACATTGGCTCGCTATGGACGTGTTCCATTCCATTATCATCTTATTACCCATTGTCTCCCTTACTCTTACTGTTGCCCTTCTCCCTCTCTCTTTCCTCTCCCTCGCTTTTACTGCCGCTACTTTTCTCCCTCCCGCTGCCTCCTCCATCCCCCCTCCCACTGCCTCTGCTCCCAGGGTTCCCCTCACTGCCTCTATTCATTACCACCCTCGCACATCTCCTTCAGCATCCATCACCCTCTGACAGCGTAGTCTCCCTTCTCCCTTATCTCTCACTTTCCCCATTTCTCCTCCTTTTCTTATCTCTCTCGCTTCCCTTCTCCCTCCTACCCTCACTCCACTTCTCACTCTCCCTCTAACTCTTCTCCTTCTCCCTTTCGCTCCCAGTCGGCTCTCCCACTCTCCCATTTCAGCCCCATCATTAACATTTCTGTCATGATGATAATTACAGCCTTGCTCACGGACGACAGTTGCACGTAAAGAGGCCAGCATTACGCCAGTAATGTTCCAGCCATGATGAAACGTTCAAAGAAAACGGCTTCGAGGAGTGTGGGTTTTTACTTCATCCCAGACGATCGTAAAGCATAACCCATTTGCCACCGAGCAGGTCATGGGGTGGAGTCTGTAGTGTATACAGCAGTTACTACATCAGCAGAGTCCGTCGAAATGGAGTTTATGAAGTGGAGAGACAGATGCAGACGAGTAATGAGAGGAATATATGCAGTCATACCTGGCAACCCACAAACACGTAACAAGCTGAAGGAAGTGTGTTGTTAATACTTACACTGTCATACACACACACGTACACCTGCACACAAGGAAAATACATACCTGCACAAGTTCTTTTGTACATGTGAGTAATTATGAATACATATAGCACCTTCTGACCAGAGTGGATGATTACACACAAATGCACTCAAGTCTGTTTAAATTAATCATCATGTACACGTGTACAAAACACATGTACAGGTACACATAGTCGCACCTCGATATGTGAACACGTACACACCGGCACACCTCAACACGTGTACACATATACATGGCCACAATTCGACAACGTACATACAGACACACCTGGACAACGTGTAGACACGGACACACCTCGTCACATGCACACGTACATACGGACACAACTGGACAACGTGAGTGTGGCCAAGGGCTGGTTAGGGCGCTCCATTAATTACGTTTATCTATTAGATGCCATACAACGTAAAGTCCTAATTTTATGGTAAAATAATGTCGCAGGCTGACCAGGTTTCATGTTTAATGATGCGTCTAATGTCGACGTTATTTCTAGCGTTGGTTAGAATGTTGGTCTCATCCCAGTGTTGTCTGTTCCTCTTCTTTGCTGTGTTTCATTCCCGGTGTTGTCTACGACGGTGTTGTTTACCTCTTCTTGCTTATGGTGTTGTTGTTACTTGTGTTGTTTATGATGTTAATGTTACTTGCGGTGTTGTTTGTGATGTTGTTGATTCTGGTGTTGTTATTTGTAGTGTTGTTTGATGTGCTGTTAATGTTGTTGCTGCTTATAAGCCAAGTCCTTCTCTGAATATAGCATATGCATTAGCCCAAGTTTCTTTCACGGAGGTTGAGTATAAACTGGAAAGAATTCGGATACAAAGAAGAGAAGCAAAAAATAGGCAGGAGGTGAGACGGCTTCCAGACCATCTGCTGCAGTCTTGTGCTGGTTGGCCACTAGACCTGAGGAGCTGGCCAACATGGGTCGGCTGTCGTCCTGGAGCTGGCTGTTAAACCTGGAATGCAGCAGGTCGGGGACGGTCGCCTACCGTCACTCTTGCCCAGGTCTGGACGTGGACGATTCACTTGTGGAGACTCGTCTAGAGAGGCTCTGTGCGTCAGGGCGTCTGGGTCAAGGCTGAGCTACGTTGTGATGGAGACCTGGGAAGATGAAGCAGGGCTGGTGTCTCCTGCGCCCGCGCGGTCTGCCTCATCCTGGACTGTTGACCTTTATGGCTTCAGTGTAAATTTTCTCTCATATCTGATTGGTGCATTTGTTATTGCAATATTGGTGTCCTGTGTTCATCATGACCTTTTGTTCAATAAATAATTGTACATATTTAGATTTAGAACCTCTAAGCCTCGTGGGAGCCAAGTCGGCATATGACTTGTGACAGGTAGTAAGGGGCTGGCTCAGGACGTGTGCTCCTGTCAGTGAACCGAAGGATCGTTCCTGTCCTTTGTGGCACATTAGGCGTTGTTGCTTCCCGTGTTGCCTGCGATGCTCTCGTGTTGGGAGTCGCATGGCGATATTGCTTCCTATTATGCTGGCTTGTTTCATGCTGCCAGTGCAACTGTGAATTTAGTATCAGACATAAGCAAAAGCTCTGGGATGTCAACAGAAGTCTTCGCGACACAGCCTCTCTCTTCTCTCTCTCTCTCTCTCTCTCTCTCTCTCTCTCTCTCTCTCTCTTCCAGGTCAACCTTAGCT
>JAYMFT010023489.1:0-16321 GCA_038088735.1 Panulirus argus
TGAACAACAATTATATATATATATATATATATATATATATTTTTTTTTTTTTTTTAACAAATCGAATACTTCTGAATACATTAACTGTGAGCAATTAGTCAAATACACACACAAAAAAAATCGGATTACAGTTCCCTTCTACGTAACAAATTTACCAACATTACATTTCACCATCGTTGTAATAATCATAGAACGATACTTCAGCCGTGGGGTTCAAATTAACGTTTTCGTAACATGTCATCATCTGAGAGGGAGGTATGCATATAAAACCCACCATAACGGCATTTACCAACACGACTAATTGCGAGCGTTTATCAAAATTACTCTCTAACAAAATAGAATATTTGATGAAGATAATAAATACGAATTACATTGCACAATAGACTATACCAAGATAATAATGAACTGTTGAGTACTCTGGTTCCTAAACTGTTAGGTATTCTGCTCACTTAACTGTTAAGTACCCTGCTCCCTAAACAGTTAAGTACCCTGCTCCCTAAATTGTTAAGTACCCTTCTCCCTTAACTGTCAAGTGCCCTGCTTCCAAAACTGTTAAGTATACTTCTCCCTAAAATGTTCAGTATTCTGTTCCTAAACTGTTCAGTAACCTGATCTCTAAACTGCTCCCTAAATTGTTCTGGCGCACAGGTCCAGTCCTCGTGGCCACAGGTCCTGTCCAGCCAGCGTGGTCACAAGTCCAGTTCTGAGAGCATCTCTGCTCTCCATTCGACGCAATTTGCATATTCTCAGTCTATCTGCTCAATCTTGTCTCACTGCAGCTGGGGAACTGTCTCAGTGTACAGGTGAGGAAGCCAGCCAGACCTTCCAGTATCATCAGAGCTGCGTGTAACATGATGTAACGCTCTCGTTTGTGTTCTAATGAGTGCCCTTCCTAGATCTCTCAATCAGCGAGGTATTTTAATTAACCGACGTCCAGCGTAAAAATCATTACGAAATGTCCGGGTTCAGGTTCAGCAATTCCCCCGGCTTGTGGATGGATGGTGACGTCAGCACACAGCAGCAGCGGTCCAGGCGGGAGAGAACGAGCGCTTTGAATGCAGTCGTCACTGCAATTCCTTCTCGCATTTTAAACGTAAAAGTATCGTCCTTTTTTCTTTACAGCAGCCGACAAAGCACGGGCAAAAGCATGCGCCAATCATGGCCATCTTGGATGAGAGGCAAGTTAACAAGGAGGAGAGAAAAAATGCGCCAGGGATTTTCCTTTGAGCCTTTATGGCGTCTGTAGAACTCCACTGCTTCTCTACACTAGGATACGAAGAGGTATGATAACGGTCAATCCTCGTGAGGTATGTCTCCACACGGAAACTGGGAATCAGCTGCCAGAATCTTGCCGCGAGTCAAGGTTTCAGGGACTAAAAGAAACACGCAGACAGCCCACGGAAACAGTAACTGAAACAATACATACAGAAGTAAAGAAGTAAAAGAGAGTAAAGAAGCATCACGGCGGACGTACAGACACGGTTAACGGGCGATGAGGGTTAGTAATGCGTAAGGCTTCTTCTGATTCCACCCCGGCTGCGTGAGAGATGTCAGAAGATCCACAGGTGCTTCAAAATTAAGTGGACGAGATCTCTGCATAAACGGTACACATGCTAGTAAGAATTTAAGTACGGCAATTGCACAAGAACACTAGCTAGCATTTAGGGTGCCGATCTTGCCATGTTCATTACGAGAGGGCACTACAAAAATAACCAATGAGGATAAGGTTAAACCCAACGTGTTTACAATACCGCCAGGGTGAACTGCAGCGTTCTGAAATCTAATAAAAGGAAACGACTTGTGGTCATGCGTTGTTTTCCCGCATGCGTAATCTCATGGAGCTGCTACGATCACTTGTATTTCCTATACGATACACCTGTCATACACATGTCCTCCTATGAACCTAACAGCTCTCCTACAGATGTTGTCAGGTAGAATATTCGTCCCGTGTATCTGGTGTTGCAAGCACCTACATTCATGAAGATCACCTGTGGTGGTGGTGTGAGGTTGAAAGTGAGTCTTGAAGCAGCCGCGGTGGCGGTGAGCTAGCCTCAACACTAACATTGCTGGTTTAATCTAGTTTACTGATCACTCAAGACATTATTACATCTTACATAAAATAGCTCGAGGTTAATAATTACCGTGTATAAAGTTGCAATACATGTACCTGTTTGGCTTTAAGTTTCTATATTATCAACAAGTTATTATAAAACCGGTTACACAAAAAAGTCTCTTTATATGAAATTGATAAATATTACAAAAACAAGCTTTAAAATAGCCACTGTTTTTCCACTGCGAGCAAATCACTCTTAGAGCCAAGTATAATAAACTTCTGTGTCATTACAACTTCTGAAGTTTATTTCATAATAAATAATAAAATTCCACAAATGTCATTAAGGGGCCAGTCAAGATAGAGAGAAAGGGAGTGTGGGTATACGATAACCATTTCTCTTATCTTATCCAACACTCCGTCTGATAAAACCTGAACACCCTAAAATCTTTCAAAATACATGTGTTTGGACAGCCTATCACACGTTCCTCATATGAACTATTTTAAAACGACAGGGTTACGTCTGCACCAAACTACATATAATAATTTATAATATATATATATATATATATATATATATATATATATATATATATATATATATACTTTTCATGAGCAGGCAGATACAGCGAGTACCCTAATTGTACGAAAATACCGGCTGACGTAGGTGGCTTCGTAAAACAAGGCACCACAAACACACACATACACACTTCTGATGTAAATTCAACATACTTCGTATGAAATATAACGAAACAGTACCCAGATGCTTAGGAAATGTCATCAAACCCAGTAAGGAGAAAACCTCAGGAGCCATTAACCTGGTATAACCTGAGAGGGTCCCCTCCGTGAGGCGACAACCCCGTCAGGGGCTGACTGTTCCTTCCCCTACACCACATCAAACACTCATTACCTGGCTCCTGTCTTGCACTTACTCTTTACACATTGACACACACGACAAAAAACAGACTGCATGTTGTGACTAAGCTTTATGCACAACATGGAGTGAGAGAGAGAGAGAGAGAGAGAGAGAGAGAGAGAGGGAGAATCACCTTTATATTTTTGTTAACCATAAGGGAGGTGTTAAAGGCTGTCTGTATCTCATTATCCCCAGCAAGAGGAAAATCTGGTAGCGTTTATCTTTGGACAAATATGATATCCGTTGAAGACTCTCCCCTACAACCAAACATCTAAATCCTCTATCCCTAGTAACCTTCTGAGAGCTCTCTATTCAGTATGAGGTTTGTGTGTGTGTGTGTCAAGCCTAAGTTTCGATTATAGTCACGCAAAATGACTACAAGTTGAAAGTGTAATCTTCCCATCGAAGCTCCTGTTACAGGCCTTATCCCTGTGGCAACAATTTTCATATATACTCTGCTAACCAAGACAGGTTGTCTCCATGGAACGACCCGGGAATTGCCAACATAAACGCCTATACCTTGACTGTGTGCTATTCCAACATGCCAAACAACCATGACCTCTTGGCACACTATTTCTATTCAGAGCCTATCAGCCCAAACTAGTCTAATCTATCCATCACGCTAACCTTATCATATCAGCATTAAACAGTCGTCGTAGAATGACGTAATAACTATGCCAAATCTACGTCTTTATCTCCAGGAGGTGCGACAACCTTCATGAGTCCCCTCTATGATGCCTGCAAACATGGCGTGGACTGAGGAAGGAGTGCCATGGGAGGGTGGTAGGCGGCCGTACCCGAGCCTTCCATGCTGCAGCACCACCACTCACGGTGGAAGCTGTTAAAGATGGCGGCTCGTCCCGTTAACTTCCCGGCCGGGCGGGCCCGTCCCCACAAACACACACACACACACACACACTCACACGCTGGCTACCTCGCCTCCACACACACACACACATACAAACTCCTGATTATCTCCACCCACCTCACCTACGGATACCTAGTATACTTCTAAATATCATTTTCTGCCCCCGAATGCCATGTGGGCACACAGAGACCAAGATGGTAACTTTTAAACTTTTCCCCACTGTCGCAATGGCACATAAACAATCTGCTCTTGGGTTTCTCCGAACACCCTGCCCGGCCAGGACTCTGGCAGCGTACCTAGATCGGGTTTCGGAAGATCTGTGATCATCCTCCCTTCTAAGTCTTCTGATCCGTAAGACTGTTGCTACTCTCACGTCTACCTACCTACAAATGACCTCGTCTGGTGCACTTAGAAGACACAAACTCATCAAACTTTTAATATTAGCTTTTTCTTTATGGTAAACACCACGCCACTTACATCATTCCACAAAAGACAAGGCCATTACCATACGTCTGTAACTTTTTTTTTCTCCTTGACCATTACCGTAACATGATAATAATGCTTATCATCATTATCAATATCATTAAGCATTTTCTTTTTCACCATAGCTGACCAGTTTTCTCGCGACTGACACGGGAAGAAAAACTGATTTCCACCATGGCTAGAACCACTGTCTACCTCCAATACTTTCATAGTCCTAGTAACACTAGGAGTGACGATCATTCCTCTACTGGCATGAGAACATGCACAAGACAGTGGAGGGGTGCAGAGGAAAACCACAAATGAAAAACAGAAAGATAACGAAGACACAAATTGCAGACATATCCATGACCTCGACAACAGCATAAACACATTTAGTTCCATGGAGCCTTAAAGCACTGAGTGAGACTCCAGTCATCAATCAATATACACAATGTAAATTCTTAGCTTTACTTATTTGCTTTCCTATCTGGAGCCTTCAACATAAAAAAAAAAAAATTGTCGGGATTAAATAAATAAGGCAACCATATTTCGTATTCAGCAATCCAGCCAAACATTTCAGTAAAACCAGCGCCATACATCAGTGCGCTCTATATTCTATTCTCCCACTTTAATTTCATATTCCTAACCCCCTTCCGTCTTCCCTCCTACCAAACCATTTTAGAAAGTGAAGAAAATATATGCAGATGGTTCAGCATTTTGCAATAGCTAAAGTATTTCTAATCTTTACGTTAAGCTGATAAAAAAAAAATACTCGTTTCTCGATCATCAACAACAGTCGTTAATTACGTGAAAATTGACCCCTCACTCGGGTACACAGACAAACACACAAAACAAGAACAGCGACGGTGCCAAAGCTATTAAAAGAAAGATTAGATGCCCTAAATTTGTCCAGCTTGGAAGAAAGAGGAGAGAACGGTAAACTGACCACAACCTTTAACTTTTTAAACCTGTCTGATGATGTTAACAGTGAACAGTTCCCCGAAAGATGCAAGGATAGAATAACTAGAGGACAATACACGAAACTAAACAAGAAACTTGTTAAGCTGTGAAAAAAGAAGTACTTTTACAGTACAAGTGTCGTGGATAAATAGAATAAACTGCATCATATAACTGTAAATGTGGACGCTAAACAAAAGTTTAAAAAGTTGGAACATAGTGTTCAGGGGATGGAGCCCCACACTTGTAAAACTTCCTCCTAGTATGGTACAAATGGTTAAGCAAGCACACTCACACAAAGTTTATAAGCAATACAATCTTATCTTTTACTTCTTTTATACCATTACTCAGCAGCAGTGATAAAGATTCGTATCCATGTCAGATAAAAGCTGCTAATCTCAAATGAAGTACAACTCAAACACAAAATCCTCGTCCACAACATTTACGATCCAGTTTCACAAACACTCACCACAGCTTACTCAAACATCTGCAAATCAGTCCTCGTGCAAACTACAGCCCTAAAAAATATTCTAAGATTATATTTCTCAGAAGCATTACAATTAAAATCTAACATAATAGTCAACACATGTTTTCTACATACGGTTCTCTTATTAACTACTTTAAAACTCATAACACATGTCACAAACTCACAAACTCTCTTCTTTCACATTCAAAAAATGCGATACACAAACTAACATTACTAAAAAGCAAACACTTATTTTCATATATCTCACCACTAGTGTTGTAAACCCCAGTAATACTGATCCCATGTAAATGCAAAACAACTCACACAAAAACCAACAGCTTACATTGCATCAAAACAGTAACACTGAACGGCGATTCAACACAAAACTGACAAAATGACTACTGCAATAACCACACCCCAACCCCTGACCAACCGTCACAATTCTCATCTAACAAACATCCCAGGCGAGAAGTGTACCACCGCCGGGTATATATGACTACCAATAGCTTGGGCAAGGAGGAACGTCCACAGTGTATCATCTGTGGCCTAAGATCTGTGTGGCCGGCACTTTCAGCCGACAATATGACGACACAGCCTGGGCCGTAGTTGTTGTTTGTGCGAGATTAAACCTCCCCACAAACTCGGGAGGTGCAGGCCCTATGCTGTAGGGCGGCCCGCCAGTGGTGAGGGACCTGAGCACTGGGCCTAGGGGGTTAGGCTTGTTATCTCAGCCAGCTCCCACGAGAGCCAGGCTCCCTCTGCTGGGCCGCAGGCCGCGGACAACAACCACCTGCTCGATCAGAAACGACACTTGCTACGAGAACAAACATATCCCACTTGTTTCTCCTTGTGGGTAAGGTGCTGAGATAAAATATCCCAGTCCAAGGGTTATGAACACAACCACTTCCTTCACTCCACGAAATTTTTTTTCTCGCATATCTTAAATGATTTTGGGGATTTTTCAACCTCAGAGATCAGTCTGGAATCAACCAGCAGGTATTCCTTAGATCTGTGAGGCTGACTGAGGCCCCTGCCGGTAGGCGTTAGGTACAAAAATTAAAATAAAGAAATAAAAAGGGAAGCGTGCAAGAGATAAATTTCCTAATAATTATTGCAGTCTTACTTTATAGTTATTTTCATCTAAATGTGAACGCAATATAACGACAGGAAATGTCGTCTGTAATATATATATATATATATATATATATATATATATATATATATATATATATTGAAAACAAGGCTACCAACATGGGCATTTTTCCAACTCCTTAGTCCTTTATGTCAATGTTTCACACAAAAATGTAGTTCCAAACCATTTTTTTTTTTCAAGTGTGTACCTCCATAATATTAGAAATTATTGGGTTTTCCTGCCCAAATACTCCCGGCTACGACCACACTCCAGCATATTACTGTTTATTCACACTGCTGTCACTCGCGAGCAGTAAGCATGACATATACAAGAGGTGTGAATCTTGTGGGTGTTTAATCTTCCACAAGGACATCTGTGGGTGACCCAAGCCTCTATCATACAAAATGTAGCTAACCTTCCTGCTGTATACTAAGTCTTGGTCCAGACGATGTGCTGCTGCTAACGGGAATAATAAATATCTTTGAAGACTTGCCCCTTGTTTCTCTTTAAAAATAATAATTTCATTATAAATACTATAAAGTTTTCATTATAATTTGAACAAAGTTTTTAAATGTAGTTACTAATGTATATAAACAAAAATAAGCAAATGTAAAATAAATCCCTCGCGAAAGCAAGTCACATACGTTGCCTAAGGTCCACTTAGCCTAATACACTCATGTTATGAATCTGAACTTCCCATCATCCAGCATTCCTGAGTTACAGCACTTGCAAAAACGATTTTCTTAACATGCAGTTCCATGAAACTCAGAAGCCCCCCTTAAAACAAAACAAAAAACAAATAATTTCATCTCCACAAGAGGTACTCACGGTGCAAGTACCGTATAAAGTTTCAATCATGTAACGAGTATATATATATATATATATGTATATATTATTCCCGAGCTAGCTAACAGGAACGTGTTCATAAACAAACAGAGGGACACCAAGCTCACGATATGATATCCAGCTAACACAAAATGAAGTCCCTGGACATTAAGCATAACAAATACGGCAAAGGCATTTTACTGAAAGTAATGCCCGAAGGTGACTAAAACACGACTACCTGCTAGTGTATGCCATGCCTGATAACATATGATAATAAGTAAAAATAATAAAGTGTGTACAACTGACAACACGCTTCTTCAAAGGACTTAATGAGGGTGCAGCTGTCATGAATATCATCATGTTAAGGATGAACCTAGACTAAAAATATATTTGCATCCAACTACATTTCGGTGCAATGGCATTTCTGATGTCTCCAACTAAAAAAAAAAAAATAATAATACGCACAATAATATAAGCGTTGTCAGGAGAAATAAAATAACTAATCCACCTCAAAACAAAAGCCCCACTTTGACAGAGCCTGCGACTTACCATCACTCTAGTGGGGCGTCTACAGGCGTCTAAACGGAAGATACACATGCTCTCTTATTCTCTGGATAACGGATCAAAAATGAGTGCAGTACCTAGAAACTTGAACTCAAACGAGGAATACCTTTGACTCAACTTTCCCACGTCATCAATGGGTCTGCATTAACTCGACAGATCATTTCATATACATCACATGTAGCATGCGAATGGTTCCGGGTAAAAAGTACTCCAGTAATCCGCGGATTTTCTACTCATTACTGATTTAATCTACTGTATCCTGAAATACTAATGAAACTATCATATTCATCTTCCGTAAGTTCATGGCTCAACGGTTATGTTACAGATAATGCCATCGGTGGCTAAACAACAGAATGTTATATAGTACTCAAAAGTATTCTAATGTACTTTTGCGTGACAAAAATTTTTACCACTCTATACACATACAATCTCATGACAGAATTTAGGTTACTAATGGTGTGCTATATCTAGTAACTACTACTATAGAATGAAGGAAAAACACTAATTATATATGCAAATGGAATATATTATAAACACATTCCTAAAAGGCATGATCCTCATTCCAAACTTCAGCATAATTTTACCTACTAGAATAAGACACGTAAACAAGTGCCATACATGCAGTGAGTATGTGTATGGTCTTGTAACTATATTCACACAATTGTTCTACCATAACGGTGATGACCTTGTGGCCCCCTGGCAGTTCATAGGTCTAAAATTCCAATAAACATACAATCAACGACATAAGAGACAGTTTAAGATACCAGTGAAATCAACAGGTGACACACAGACTATGAAAAAGTGTAAGCATCCAAGGCTAGAAAACATCTAAAACACACCAAACAATTACCAAATGCTCAGGGCACAAAACCAAAAAAAATATTAACCAATATGAAGAAAAAAAATGGAGGCATTCAAGACCGCGCTGGATAGGTAGGTAGGTACCTTCAAAGCGTAAATCATCAACCATGTTAAGAACGGTTGGTAGGTTCGAAAGTCGTGGCCACAAACAGACTGATCGATCTGGGGAGCAAAACTGTGGCATGGTCTCGGGCCGAGCTGCAGAGGCAGCATAAGGCCATCAAAAATCACTTGTAAGGTAAAGTAAGTTTATGACAGCAAATTCAACGAAGAGGCTAATTATACATCACCGCGCTACAATGCAATACAATAACGTTTGATAACAAGTTTGAGAGCAAAATTTTCAATCTTGTTTTCCAGTAGAGCAAAATAATAATAAATCTCCCAGAAAATACTCCAAATATTCCAAGTGTTGTAAACGACTGCATAAAACATCCCAACAATCATAAATACACAACAATAAGCGAAGAAGTAATAACACAGGCAAGTAAGCCTCTGCCTTCTTATCGATTCACGAATCCACAAAT
Source organism: Panulirus argus (assembly GCA_038088735.1). Lineage (NCBI taxonomy): Eukaryota > Metazoa > Arthropoda > Malacostraca > Decapoda > Palinuridae > Panulirus > Panulirus argus. The sequence goes on from JAYMFT010023489.1 coordinate 9,629, forward strand.
AAGCTTTTCTGAAAGTGTTAACTTTATTCACTCATGTGGAATATGCAATGCACTTGAAACTAATGGTTATTAACGCACTTGAGAACATTAAAAAGATACGATTTTTTCTTGTGCTCACTTAGAGGAAATGAGCGGTGTTAGCATTAACCTTACGTATTTCTACTTAATAAAGCTGACTTTAAGTTTCTAGTTATCTAAAAACCTTAAAACCATTTATATAGAATCATATGTTATAGCTTAACCTAAAAGACATCTACAAACTAGGATAATTAACAAAAGTCAAGTAAATTTATAAAACCGCTACTTTTCTATGTGAACACTATGAAAATTCTCGTATCTGTATTCTACTTGCTTATTAACAAAGTCTGCTGCTCGACGTAAATTTAAGAGCCGGTAAAAAATCTTTGTTCTCACCATACCAGCACACAAGCTAACATAACCACATTATTAAAGTTGTCGAGTATCGCGCCCTTTCTACTTAACGTTACATATACTCGTTTTCATCACAAAACTTTCAAAGTACTGAAAATATCAATATGATGATATATATTCACAGTACAGCAGTTCGACATGGTCTCATCACAATATTTATTATAGCAATCAATATCAATACACACAATATATATATATATATATATATATATATATATATATATATATATATATATATATATATGTGTGTGTGTGTGTGTGTGTGTGTGTATAAGAGCACAACTGGCGCTGACATTTCAATAAATATGTGTATCAAACGCGTCTTGTCTTCATACAATGCTCGTAGCACTTATCTTTCTAAAGACATTAGCTGCTGAGTGTAGCAGGTAAACTGTTCGACGCTTACTTCTCTATAATGCATATTAATCGGCTGAACCAAACATAGCGCTCGCAGCTATCCGGCTTAACTATAAGAATAAAGATTTCCTGTACACGATTATCAAGCGAAACATTTATTGGACCTAAGAGAAGTAGAGTAATACAAAAATTCATTGAAAGAAAATTTAAGTACGACAACACATACTCTGCATACGTAATTTTGTAATTAAACTTATCCTCCGTGAATAAAAAAAAAACTGCTGTTTTAACAGAGGGTTTTAATCTACGGTCTCCAATACAAAATAACGTGGAGGATAAATCTAGGAAAATAATATATTCATATGTGACATTCATGAAAAGAACAAGTTCATGTGCAGCGAATTATTTGAGATGCGATATACATCGAAAGGCACATCACCAATGTAGTATCTTTTAATATGTAAATGAAAAAAAAAATATCTGATAAAACATTTGAGACGAATTCTAATCACGATACACCATCTATGGCTGAAACGGTTCATGACAAGAAATATCCTTAATCCTTCTCCAAAAATTACGAGCTTCAAGTAACCCAATGAATGACTGTACATCTGAAAGCGACAGTAATATATGTGTGTGTGTGTGTACATATATATAAAGTATCCTCATAAAAAAAAAACATAACTATCCAGATCGCGTGATCTGTTGCACTAGAACTTAAACTCTTCACCAAGTTCTTAAAAAATGGTAAATATCATAAGAAAACAGCCTGGCACACTGTCTACTACATATTTCCACAGCAAGGAATGACAAGTAGGTAGAGCTTATTTTGTTTTCCTTTAACACAGAGGCAGACGAGCGCCACACACACACACACACAGAAGTTATCAACACCATCTATTACAGTAGCGCATTGGACTTAATGAAAGCGGGCCGCGTTATGCCTTTGTGTTATGAGGCATCAACTTTAAAAGGCTGGCCAAACACTATGCAACTACTATCAAATTATCACCTTCCTGACGTTCTTTCATGCAATTATTTTTCACTAATTATACCAATTTCGAAACACTGCTATCATGGCATCAATTTCTTTGCCGTTCTGCATTTCCAATCAAATTACTTCCAGTCAGAAGAATAATTCCAATTACTATCAACTGGGGAAAAGAGCGAGATTTTCAAAACCCAAACTTTAGGCCAATACATAATTATTCAAGGGAATAAGTTCCTGCATTCTTTTTCACAGTCCAGATATTCTTTAAAGCCATCCTTCCATAATGACGGTGTCACCACATATTATCGTCACAATCTTTTACGCGGTCTATTACGAATCCACATTCTTATGAAAGTATAATAGCAATCAATTTACATCATGTTAGTTATTGCATTCGTTAATTATAATACTCCACTAACCTAACAATAAAGTGCCACTTATTGGTTTTCATTTAAGCATTATTTGTCATTTTATTATAATTCAAATTCATTAATAACTAAAAAGCAGCAGGAATCTTTCGCTCTTACTTTAAGCACACACCACTACCTTGCCCCATCTTCAAACAACCACCAAAAAAAAAAAAGCCAAACTCATCGTGTATCTTAAATTCACCCACCAGTCCACAGAGATTTGTGTGGGCTTGTGAACGTCATATCTACTGAGGGGTGGTCATCATTCTCCCACTTGGGCTCAGTTTTAATAAAACAGAAAAAAAACATTTCCCCTAGCACATGGTTGTCCCCTCTGCCCTTTGTTGTATGAGTCAGTGCGACTTAACCAACATCGCTTGTATGTCTCTATCGTATTGTCCGACACGAGAGGGAGAGAACGAAACAAAGAAAAGGTACTAAAATCTCTTACCTTGGCATCGACGACGACTTGAATGTTTCACTGGAGGTCTATAAGCGCACAAAAAATAATAAGTTTGTGCCAAATCCACACTGCGGCCGACTTGCTGAACTCTCTCTCCATTTCTTTACGATCCGCAATCTGTGCAAGGTGGAATAATTCCCACTTGAAAGCCACTACCGAGGACGCCCGTGGGGCCCTGATACGATACACTGATGTGGATACTCCGAAATTTCTAGATATAGATGGAACTAACTGTTCTCAACGATTACAAGTTGGAACACAGGCTCACCAGCCTTTCTTTCTCCACATTCTCTTCTTCCAATCGAATTTTTCCCACTTAAGACAGATTCAATTGGAAAATCACTGACTCTGTAGCCTCTCTATGGCTTAAACTTACTTTTCAAGTGACTTCTGGCTCAAGATATTAAATTTCAGGGTGTAATAAGGGTAAATTTTTACGAGAACTGGCCAATAGACGATACTACGACGGCCATTTTACAAGCACTAGAACTGAAAGTCGCTAGAACACCGTCCCAGATCTCAGTCGAGTTGCCAGACACTACCAGAATCGATTTTTCTTGATATAAGCACAACAAACGCCGAATTTCATCTTACGGTCATTAACACGAATAAATATAGACGAATCTTTTTAGATACTTCATGAGACCTATAAACAAGCACGAGAGAAAAAGAATATACAAGATAATATCTGGTCACGTCATCAATCCCGCTGTGGGGGCCGGGAGACCGGGGGTTGTGGTGGTGGGGGGAGGAGGAGGGGAGCAACGGGGTAGACTCCTGTGGGGGTGACTTACGGAAAAATAATCTCCGCTTTATCTGTTCAAAAAGATTTTGTTTGCAGTGAGGTATATGTATGGTATTCTCATGTTCTTCACCGTATCAATATTGGTGAAGCGTATCTTTCCCTGATTAATCAACTTTGCAAAGGAAGAAAGGACAGAGAAAACATGTCTGACATGTCTTTCACTAGAATGTTACAATATTTCATAAACATTCATCCACAACTTTTTCGCTCTTTAGTCTATTTCCTCTAAGAATACACTTACAAGTAGATGACCTTCCTTCTTGGAGTGACAGAAAATAAACGAATCTAATACGTTAAGAGTGATCTACCAAGCGTAGAGCACACATAACGAAAATGTTAACAAACGAGCAAACGGACAGGCGCGGACTAAACGATCCCCCACCCCAGCGGCCGGGCAGGGATCAGTGGTGTAAAGTCCAAACCCACCATTATTTCCTCCAATTTCCTGTAGCTCGTTGTATCTGCAGCATATCGGTTATATCGCGTTCTCCTAGCGTAGACAGTATGGATATTGCTATCAAGACGTTATATCCCCTGATCTGTCTATTAGCCTGGGCGAAGAATGGCGAGATGTTTTTCTCGGCCCCAACTGGCAGCACTCAAGGGCTCAGCCAGCCAGGGGGTGAGCCATAGTATAATGGACTATCGCTGGCATATTTACTCACGCACTTGTTCCACAGTTTCACTTTTGTTAGACATGCCCATGGGCACATTGGGAGTTTTTGTTGCTCGTCGCTTATTATTGCAGTGGACAGGCGTGTGTGGTGGGTACTCCCCGTTGGGATACTACGTAGATTTAAACGTAGGTTCTTTGTACTCGTTTTGAGCAGATTTGCTGCTTATGCTACTCCCACCGCCATTTAGTTACGGGTAGGAACACAGTGTATGCACTGCATTCTCGGTTCCCTTACGTCATCCCCTTTACTTGTTGACATTGCTAAGGTGACACCCAGTTTACAGGATTTCCGCAATATACATGCCACAACTACTGTGCCATTTACGCCCTACTGTGTTGCGGTATTTGCCGAGTATTCCTAATATGTTGAGGCTATTTCTGGCAGAGCAGACTCTCTCCTTTAATTCCCCGAGTCTTCTTAACTTGCGGAAGGGCGAGAGGAGGAGGGTGGTGGTGGTTCTCGAGCTTACCATAATGGTTGACTTTCGTCCGTGTTCTCCTGATTGACAAGAGTTACCACCTCATGCACCTGGGGACACTAGGTGGTGGTGCTGGTGCTGATGCCGGATTACGCAACGCGACTTCATTATGTGGTTGTCCAGTCCTCCACAAACAGGACGTGAGATAAATATTTGCACGCATAGAATTGTTAAGCTGCAATCAAACATTATTTTTTCCCCCCAGCGATACTCATTTACGTTTAATCAAATAATAAACAGATTTATAACTAATGTAATTACTCCAGAGTTTGTGATGAGTATGATCAAGTGACAATTCATTCATCCAGGGTTGTACACGGGTACATCCCATCCCTGCCAATGGCTATCCATCTTATGAGTATGGATTTTAGTGTCCTTTCAACGTTTTCCATGTATTTTATTCGGCACAAGTAATTTCATTAGATAGTTTGACTTATATCCTTCTCGGTTCATTGTTGTACCAAATGCCTTATTGTATCAGTATGTTGCAACTCAAAGGAAAAGAGATTCACCTAAAATATTTAGGAATAATAAGAGAAGAGCTTTGTGGTTGTCTCTGCTTTTTCTGCCATTACTTAATGCAAATCATCAGTGCCTCTTTCACCAAAATCTCCTGATACACACACACACACACACACACATAAATCTATATCTATCTATCTATCTATATATATATATATATATATATAAAACGTTCTTAGAGCGACCGTTATCATCAACCATGATTTTTTTTAAGGACGAACCATACGTAAATCTTTCTTTACAAAATGCACCGTCAAGAAGACAGATAATATAAATTCATCCGTACTCTATTTTTTTGATAACCAGGTCCTCCTCGACGGACGAAACGGCAGAGGAGGATCACACACCCCGTGAATGGCATCCACGCCCCCGAAGTCGCTGCGTCACCCACACTAACGGAGTGGCTCGAGTGAAGGTCTTCATCACCACCCAACCGCGACGTGGGCGTGGCTTGCCAAACGAGGGGCGTACACTCCACAACGCTGATGTGGGCTGCGAAGGGTAGACGTGTATATTTTTGTATATAAGTAAGGGACCTGTCACAATATATTCGTTGCTTTAGAACAGTTAATGAGAGCTCATATGAATGACCTTCAACACCACTGCTTAACTATATATCGTTATTTGACACATGAACAATTGCAACATCTTATCGATGGTAATCGAACCCCAGAGCAGCCTAATGACAGCGGAGAAGGGGGTGGGAACTGATGTTGAAGGAATGCGGAGACTCGCAAACGAATGTGGGTTAGAGAAAATGAGGTAGACCGCCGGGAGCAGCTGCCGGCAGTGGGGTCTGGTCAGTGGGGCTGCGGCTGGCCGACCTTGTACACCACAGAGTTAGGTCAACAGTATCTTGACTTTCATTATAGAATCTTAATGTGGGTGTTGTGTTGGGGGAACGCTGATGCCTGCTGCTGGCGTGGAGATACGGAGGCTGTGAATATACATAGTGTGCATTCACGAGGGTAGAGGGAGCCTGGCTCTCGTGGGACCTGGGTAGGATAACAAGCCCTACCCCCTAGGCCCATGCTTAGGTCCCTCACCACCGGTGGGCCGCCCTACAGCATAGGGCCCACACCTCCTGAGTTGTAGGGAGGATTAATCTCAAACAACAACTTCACGAGGGAAAAATTCTTTCGATCAATTCTTCCATTATTAGAATACAATTCCTTACAGATATTGGCCTCAAAGTGATGGAGATAACATTACGACATTGTGTGTGTGTGTGTGTGTGTGTGTGTGTGTGTGTGTGTGTGTGTGTGTATGTGATAATTTCCATCCATTTGACTAATGACCACACAACACAACAATATTCCATTTTGCCTCTTATACATACGTATATATATGATAGCGATTTTCTCTATGTATAAAGAGCAAAATGGAATATTGTTGTTGTGTGGTCATTAGTTAAACGAATGGAAATTGATAAGTTGGAAAGATTGAAGAAACTCTACACAATAATAATTGATTATCTAAAGCAGTTGTTCCCAAACTTTTTTCTGCCATTTCCCCCTGCACCCAGTTCAACCATCCAGATTTCCCCCTTCATGTGTAC
>JAYMFT010023498.1:0-31045 GCA_038088735.1 Panulirus argus
TATGTATATATATAGCGTTAATGGGATGGCCTTGATTAGGGCCTTAACTGCCCGTGCCGTCTCAGCTAACATAAAAAAGAAATATATATATATATATATATGAGGGAAGATAAGCGTAATGTGAAGCAGGAGGCACCTTGCTCATTTTCCAGCACACTCCCACGTCAAGAGAGTCCTTTGTGACATGAATACTGAATGCCAACTGTGAGGGGGGAGGATAATGTCCCAGTGGATGAGAGAGAGAGAGAGAGAGAGAGAGAGGATGCTGCCCGTTGGTTACGCCGTAGGTGCAACGCCTCATCGTCTTCCCTCGAAATCCATCGCCTTCCCTCCACCACTTGTACTCCATCACCTTCCTTCTCTCCATCACCTTCCTTCTCTCCAATTACTTCATCCCTCCTTCCTCCCTTCCTCCCAATTGCTCCATCATCTTTCTTGGCTCCATCTCGCTTCCATATCCCTCTCTCTCACACTCTCCCGGTAGTGTCATTTTGACACGCCAAGTTATAGTGTGGGTTTAAGATATGACGACCCCTGGTGGAGACTTATTACGATATGACACAGTGTAGTAGTCTTTCAGGACAATGCTTGGTGTGTGGTGACAACACAGAACTGTGTCGTGTCCTCTCAAGACAAAGCAAATTATGATTTGACATTACGAGAAGGCAAAGTACAGTATAAGATGATTATTTGCAACCATTTTTTTTTTAAGACTATGTTATTTATGAGCGTGTGTATTGTCTTAAAATCACAACACAGCCAGACTGTCAGCAGTGATACTTACTGCACATTTGTGTCGTGTCGTGTCGTCGTGTGACGTGAAGGCACCAGTAGACCTACGTACAAGTCTCAGGTCCTGATGTCTTTCCGATTCTGGGATGTCCACGATTAATCGTTTCAATATTCCAATTTTATGTAATTTTCCACAAAACGTAGTCCCTCAACTTATGAAAGGAGGCTGTTAAAAGGGCATGGATGAGGCCTGACTGCAGAAGGTCAACATAAATTAAGACAGGTCCCAACGGTGTCTTTTGTTAACGTAAACTGGGAATTGCAGATTAGTCGCTGGGGAACCCAGCCTGGCGCTTTGTCATGAAAGGGTCTGTGGCATTTCCAGCGAAGTGGACAGACAAGGGGGTGTGGCACTAGCCTCGAATGCTGAAGGGAAAGGTTGAGAGAGAAAGAGGAAGTTCTCGTCAAAAGAATGCCAGAATATGCCGGAGCTTCGCAATACGCTGTAGATAAGACACAGGCGGCACTCCGGGCAGCCAGCCAGCATTTGCAAGGAATATTTAGGGAGCGGGAATACTTCTGTAGCAGGGTTAGAGCTTCGACTCTCTGACGCAGGACGCAAGGTACGTCCACGCACTCTGACGCAAAACGCGTCCAAAACTCATCCATACATTCACCAAGAGTAGTTTGTCTGTTAGAGACGAGCTAATCAGGCGAAGGTGAAGGTAGAACGAGCGGGTATATCAAGATTTTGAACGTAGGAAAGAGAGAACAGAAGACCTGGTAATATGTGTGTGTGGGGGGGAAGAATCATGCAAGAAGCGTCAGAAAACTAGGCAGCAGATGAGGAAGTGTGTGAAAGAAGGGTAAGCCAGGATAGGCGAGAGAGGCAAGTCAGGAAGCCATGTTGTTGGAATTAGGTTCCTTAAGCCGGTGGGCTAAGCCTCCTGGAGCAGGTGGCCGCCCCAGCCAAGGCAAAGAATATTCAGTGAGGATGGGAAGTTTCTTTTTTAAAGAAAATGGGAAGAGGTAGGAAAGAGAAGTAACAGAGGGATACTGGGATCTACGTTAGAATTTTTTATCAGGCTGGAAATATGTTGGGAAAGCTAATGTATCATTGGCAAAACGAGGATGATTATGTACTTACTTTCAGTACGTAATTGGCGTCAAGAACAACCAAAAGATGGCCTCCTTTGCACACATGAACACTGTCATGTATTATGTACTGAGATCAGAGGCCACCATTCGCAACCAAATCATTCACGCTGTTACACAGTTTACTAATAACTTTAATATTCTTAATCAGTTATGGATGTGGTGTTGTCGGACTCTGCCCGCTCGAGGTGATGACTCGGAGACTCTACGTGTTGTCCTTTTCCTTTGCTTGTTTATTCCGATGATTAATACCGTAATCTGTTTTCACTGGTAATTTATTCCGCATTGTATCAGTGGGGTAAGGTGTTATTACTGATGATTTATTCCAATGCCGTGGTGTAATATACGAAAGATTTATTCCTCAGTAACTCGTGTATTATAGTTTGATGCTACCTGTGATTTATTCCCAAATACATCAATACAGTACTCTATCACCGGTGATTTATTACCTCGTACATCAGTACACTTATTCACATTATTAGCAAGTTCTCTCTTCATACAACAATACAATAGGGTAGTGTCACTGTATTCTAGAATTATATCAGTCTAGAATTTATTTGTGAATTAGATACAGCACGTTTGTTGACATCGCATTTCAGGTTCACTCACACTACTTTCCTTGGGTGATTTTCGACCTAGTCAGCAGTGAGGCGAACCCTCGGGGGGGAAGACGGTGCTTTGCTGCCATTAAAGATAGAGTTGCTGGCCTGATACGGGATTAATGGTTCATTAAACTCTAATGTCTGTGGAAACGCATCGCCTCGAACTGATGGCTCCTATCGACACATCCTTCCCGCCTTCCTTCCTTCCTTCCTTCATTTTTTTTCAATCATTTTATTCATCATTTCGTGCTATCTTCACTCCTTCCTTCCTTCCTTCCTTCTTTTCATCTTCCTCTTTCTTCATTCCTTGCCTCTATTCCTTCCTTCCTTCCTTCCTTCTTTCCTTCCTTCATTCCTTCTTTTCATCTTTCTCTTTCTTCATTCCTTGCCTCCATCCTTCCTGCCTAGCCTCCGCCACTTCTCAAGTGGTCCATCGCAAGACCAGACTTACAGGATCTACGAGACCCATCCAGTCCACGGGACCTCACTCGAGACCTTCGGTGATACATACGTGAGAAATGTGAGTGGCATATCGATGAGGACTGTCGTGACCTGAGCCTCATTCTTCACTCTTTCCCTTCTCATCATCTCGTCAATAACTTCAAATAATTTGCCTCATGATAAAAACTTCCTCATTGTTCTTCCTGACGTGGTGTCACCCACACTGTCCACAGTCTCCAAGCTGTCGTCTCGGGCCAGTCAAGCAGTCAGTGTAAGTGGTCCATTCCTCCACTCGGATATGCCTCACAATATTCCTTTCATATCTTTTTTGTGTGCATTTAACAGGCCTTTATTCTGATATCTTTGAATTCAGTGGTCCATATCCCCCATTACAGGGTCGAGTGGTTCCTTTACGACAGAGTAATTACCTTGTTTTAAAGGCGACGGCGCATTGAAATAGCGTTGTTTCCCGACCATTTTTCCGGCTTTAATGGGATCTGTATTATGGCGTTCGGGAGGCTATTGTGTGTATGGGAGTTGGCCCTTGAGGAATCCGCTGTTGGGGTTATAATAATCCGGATTCCCCAAGGACGAACGTCGAGTTGGAAGTAGGGCTCGAGACCCGTGTATACATGTGCATAGAGACGACCGAGTCGTCGCTGGTGGTGTTCAGTTTGGGGGAAATGTAGAGAATTTCGGTCGTCTCTTTCACCTCGGGAGTTCTAGGAGATCTTTTAAGCTCTTGAGCAGGACTGTGTACGACCCTTGGGTATGACGACTTCCTAAGGGATCAGGCCATCATACTCGAGGGTCTTACCGTGGTGATCCTGAGTCGTACTCTCGTGCTCAGGGGTCGTACGCATAGCGTCCCCGTAATGCCAGTAGTGTCCGTGTTGTCTGGTTGTTTCAACACGGTGTCATAATGAAGCGGTTAATGATAGTCTATAGTTACACTAAATGAATGTGAATCACATCAACAGACACATAGGCGAATATCTGGAGTCTTTCAACAGATCAGAAGTGAAGATGGGTTTCATGAAATGCGTATGTGGTTCCTATAATATAATTTCATCGGGTATAACCCCTTTGGACATACTCTGTCACTATATCCATTTCATAATTCCCCCTTAAGGTCTATATATATCATCTTTCGCTTGTTTTCCGGTAAGTGTGGCTTTCCCTGTTGGGCATTATAGGCACCGATATATCGTTAATCACCCCATGAATTGTTTGCTCAAATTTCTCTTCGGTAAATTCGGTCAGACTTCTATCTCCCCGTCTGTAAATTATATTCTGGTCTTTTTTTCTTCACCATTTTCCCCTCGTCTTCTTATTCTGTCATGTAAGTCTCGTGTTATCTGTACACGGCAAACGGCTTTACCTCCTTCCTGTTCTCTGCCAATGTCATGCGTCACGATCACAAACAGTGCTGAAGCCAACACCGCCCCTTGTGGTACTCCCAGCAGACCGTCCTATTCAATCATGGTTCCATCTGCAACCAACTCTGAGTTTCCTGATGGCTCAGATCTTCTTGACCCACCTTTCTAGTTTGCCTCAAACGTAATAGCTTTACTGCATTGATGAAATTCTGTGGTTTACATCGTCCTGCACTTTTGCAACAGTCTGGAAAATCATCAGTGTTCATCCTCTTGCACTGGGGTGTTGTATATGTCGTGGTAGTGAACTAGGAGTTGCGTTTGTGTTATCAAACTTGGTGCATATCCCCGCTGGCCTTCATTTATTTGATTGCTGTGGATCAAATGCAACAGTTTATTCTTTTTTTCCCTTTTTTAATAACTCATAAACTTCAGTTACATGTGATGTCAGGCTAACTGGTCTGTATTGTTTTTGTATTAGCTGAGTGGATTCTCTGTGTATTGGTTTTATATATATATATATATATATATATATATATATATATATATATATATAATATATATGTAACGGGTTGGAAGTGTTGGGGTGAGGGATACGTGACTATGACACTATCGGTGAAAAATTGGTTTGCTGGGTCAGCTGGTCAGAGTTCAGTAAACAGGGAGCGGTCGGGTTCATTTCTGTGAAGTCGGCAAAAATCCAACGGAGAAGAAAACATGATAACCAGTGTTCTCTCATTCGTCTCTCCTGCGTGATGATAGTTGATAGTTTAGTATTATTAACGTATATTTGTTATTTGATGTATTGGGAGTGTTATAACTTAGAAGTACTCATATACACACCATCACTGAAGCAGCTATTAACAGAGGAGGATACCAAATGTGACGACGCCACACTCGGGCAGCCCCGCAGGCTGGCACTCCACCTCAAACCCCCCCCTCCACTAATGCCACTTATGGGTACTCTTGTAAGATTATCTCGCTAGTAACGAGCAATTTGTTATATTGTAAGAGTAACGTAAGTGAATTAGTGCGTAAGGTCATCCGTAGCATGCACCATGAGTATAACTATAGGCTAATCGTAGAGGTTGAATTATTAAACATATAAGACAACGTGACCTTGTTGAAGTCAGGTCCCATATAGGATTAGGAGAGATGCAGAATTTTCCTACCTACGGTGCTCAGATAAGCACATACAGCGGGGCAGCATCAAATCATAACACAAAGTGTATCGAATGTGCGAGTGACAAAGTGAATTAGCGAAGGGATCAACCAAGGACACTGAAATAGTCACCTTGGTAACCCAACATGGCATCGTATGTTATGCCGTACGTAGACTAGACGAGATTCAGTGAGTATCCAACCACCAATTTAGACAGTTTGCCTAGCCCGGGGGCCATAACACCGAACATCTTCCAGGAATCCCGGTAAGCTACATCTCGCTCTTGTAATCAAAGGTGTTTTTATGAAGGGTGCAAGGCTCTTTTCCTTGTAAGAGTGACGAGCTAATAATATCTCTACAAGAGACACTCATAACTTCAATTCTAACAGGATACCTGTGGCACCCCATTTTATTTAGGTGTCATTAGCACTTTAGGCTAGGATGCATGCCATAGATATTAAATGTAATGATATTCGCGGATCCAAACAAGATGACCGTTGGTAATGTTGCAACCAGTTAGATATTAAGGTGTTCTCGCGCATTTAGTTGTCACATTAAGTGCATTCGTGTCATTTAAGTCAGTATTGAATGTATAAAATTATTTACTTTTCAATAGCCTATCAGATGTGAGTGGTCAACTGTAAGCTTGGCAGTCCATGGGCCTAGTTGGGTCATTACTGGCCTTATTAAGGGGTTTTACTTGAACCATGGTCATGGGCCCCCATGGTAATCTCACTTGATCATCAAGAACTATCAAGTATTGGTAATAGCTTTTCAACGTCGAAGTAGTAGTGTTTCTATTCTCTTTTTTTTTTTTCTTTCTTTCTCTAGCTTTTTATACCCCCTACAATTGGTAGCAGAGCGTGGTTGCTGAGCAGACTACTCACTATCTGTAGGCTACGGAGAGATGGAAACCTTTTTATGGAGTGATGTTTTGAAGCTTTGGCCATGGGGGGGAAGCTGTGGATGACCAGACCACAAACACTTCTGATGAGTGGCTAGACAGTGCAGGACCAGGAATGATAGTGATTTTGGGGGTGCTGGCTGTGTGGTTTCTCATGTTAAGGTGTGGTTTGCGAGGAAGAAACACGATAGCTAGGTTCCAGGCGGACCCAGAGTTGGTGTCATTTACGAGGAAGAACATGGCGTTAGACCAGACTCTCTTGCAGTTAAAAGGCATCATTCCAATTGGAATAATGCCTCTGTAGTATTTAAGTCAAACTGTAGTTATAAAAGGAAAATAATTGAATCTTTATATATTAGTAAGTCAAATAACTTTAACATTTCCCAGGGTCATTGGATCCCAGATGTTATTACCCTAGCCGCCACTAATCCTTTCTTACCTGAATGGTCAGGTCATTCTGTGACCTCCTGTCGCCCACCTGAACATGTGACCTAACCTTTGTATAGCTTTGTACTCTCTCTCTCTCTCATTCTGCTGAAGAGGGTCTCAGGATGTAGACCGAATTTATACAGAATAGTGGGTTTTTGTGGAATTGATAATAGTGACATTGTTATTTATTGCTTCATATATATATATATATATATATATATATATATATATATATATATATAAAGGAAGACAAACATCCCTCAGCTGCCTCATTCTATAATCAGGAAATACAGTAGTCTTAAACCATTTTTTTTATATACTATAAAGTATATATGTTTGTAAATATAATTCTTCCTATTATTCTTTAATTCTCTTTTTTCACCCTCGTTTCCATACCGTTGAGCTTTGAGTTTTGTCAAACAGGTAAATAATGATCATTAGATACCTGGCTATCAAGGGAATCTAGAAACAGACATAAAAGACGAAGAGGCTAAACAGTTTATAGAGATCAGTCAGTAAATAGACGAACCATCATCATCAAACTGTTCATGACGAAAGTTAAAACTGCAAGAATAATATATGGTAAGCCTATTTTATTACTGAGGGTTTGGGTATCAGGTTATACGGGCTCACTGACAAGTTTCCTGCTGCGGGGTAATGTTCGTCAGGAGCTCCCGCCAGGACTAACGGTGTACCCCTTAGCGGTGGGCCATAGCGTGTGCCGTAAATGTCAAGGAGGTTCTAGATGGGTGGCCAGGGCTGAGCCTAAGCTTCCGTCGTCCCACACACACTCACCAGCAGCCAGGACCACACCACACCCTCTGACGCCACAACACAGCTCACATTATCACTTCAGGAAGCCTAGTCTTTATGTGAGTCAGACGCAGCAAAATGTTGATTATGGGTAGCTACTCACTGACTAGGCTACCTTGTACACAAAACATAAAAAAGTAACTGAAAGTCAAAGATAGGATGACCCCAGCAGACCATCCATTATATATCACGTTTACACCATCGTGATTATATAGGCCACATAAAGTGACTGTATCTACTTTGGTAGTATCATTTCTGCAACACTTTGAGAGTTTCAATCGAGTGTGTGGAATGCGCCACTGTGAACAAAACTGCCGTTAGTGCTTCCCTTTGGCCATGCAAACTGCACTCGACTTGTTACCAAGTTGGCAGAAAAACTTATTGTGTCAAGACTTAAATCATTATTTCATACGGATATTTGGTGCGTATTTTAATGTCAATAAAGTCTCAAATGGTACCTTATCCAATCACGAGACGATGAATAACCATTAATCTGGCTACGATCATAGCCTCAATCTGCCAATAAATTTAAAGGTCATAATTCTTGTATGTAGTTCTGATACCACCAAGTCTTAATTGGTAGTCAGTACTCTTCAGTGACCCCGAGTTACGTAGTTACAGTAACACACTTTGGGGTTGACATGTAGTCCTGTTTTGGCCATGAATTTTGCTGTGTTGACAGTTGATCGTAAGTGGACTATAGGTAAGCAGAAACTTGACAGGCAGAGAGTGGGTAGGCAAGTATTAAGAAGCCAGAGAGTGGGTAGCCAGAGACAATTTAGGCAGTTTTTTTTTGTTAAAGGCTCCAGTCACGGACAAAAGTCCACATCAAGGCCGGGCCTTAACTGGAATATAGAGAGAATTATGAAACGGAAAAAGAAAAGACAAGGGAAAGTATTCACAAATGTTTGAGAAAGACCTGTCTCTTGAAATGAGCCAGGTCATAGTTATTGGGAAAGACATGAGAATGTAGAGTGTTCCAAAGCTTCGATGTGTAGGGAAAGAATAATTAAGCAGATAATTCTAGTCTCACCGCGAATCTGATTGTTGTTATGTGACCACAAGCCTGAATAAGATTTAAGTTTAAGCATATACCTATTTAATATGTAATGTTCGTGTGAGTGTGTACCTTCGTATATAGTTATTCGTCATCTAAAATATACAGTATGTGTTCCATTTGATTTGGTGGAACATGCAAACCGGTATAAACTAGTGGCCAGTTCCGTGCTTTTTAGTATGGTTACCTAAATCTTGAAACTGTTATTGTGGAATTAGATTTTTGGTTTCCTTTGAAAAGTTCATCTAATCATACTATTAACTTTATTGTCTAAAAAAATCTTTAATATTTTTCTTTCATCCATTGGTATTATATATTAATTTTGACTCAGAGAATCCTAAACTTTTCGGTATTTCGTTCGGACATAGTCCAGGGGAATTTTGCAATTGCAGTATAGTAGGCGCATATTGGATCTGATCAGTTAATTATCTGCCCAAGAGACAAAATAGGTTTTCTTATGCAGCTCGGAGCCTAAATACATCGCTTCGTCTGTCCAAGCTTAGTAATGATTGACTCACAGGCTAAATATGTCGCTTTCAACAGACCAAAAGCTTTAACTTTACTCGTGATAAGACACGGACCTAGATATATATGGTTTCTAATCTATTGCAAGCCTGTTCTCAGTGGTTTACCACCTCAGGGGTTGTTTTCACTTTAGCAGAGCCAGAGTAGGTAGTTTTTATGTTATTACAGGAAGAAGATTGAGATCAACTAAATGTAGGACGGCTGGGTATCAAAAATCTTTTATACCTGCGCGTATAACAATAATCAATAATGGGTAAATCAGTTTAATTGTTACTTTTACTTGCTTAAGGTTCGGAATTTCAGTTAATGTGATTTGTATGTTGCATCTTTTATTATTTTTCTTTTGGACATGATGCTCTTGAATGTTTTTTAGATATACATAGGTGATGAATGTAAATATACATGTCTGTGGAATTTCTTAACTGCTTATGAAAAAAGTACAAGAAAAATTTCATGTAATTATATGACCAATAAAAGTATTTTGAATTTGATTTTATTTGATTTGATTTGACCTGACTGTGGCTATGATGTGCCTTTGATCATTCTTATACTTCCTTATCAAACATAAGCGTTATTATGCATTGATTGTAGAGTCGCAAAGCTAAGGACCTGATTTCCGCGTTACATGTGTAAGATTGTCATGTAACAGGTAGTCACATTTTACATTATTTCAATGCTTGTAATAACTGTCTTTTGCCCCGGTATTTCCACTCAACTTATATCAATTAATCTCTTCAAAAATATTTTTTGAAGAGAGCGAGTGAGGGCGGGGTACAGAGTAGTGTACAGTAGCACAGTGTAATATTTCCGTCCGTCTGTCTGTCATTTGGATTTCTGATCTGCAACTCCCGAGCGTTTATGCTGGTCTCAGGTTACTCTCAGCTGCCTGTCTGTGCGTCAGGCTGGCTTTCCTGTTTGCAGAAAGTATTTATCAAATGATTTTCCAGTAATTCCTAGGCACATGAATGGTGGGTGATCACACAACTCGTTTCTTTGAGAAAGTATGTTATCTCCACGCTGAATGGCCAATGTCGATTTAGACTGGCTTGTTTTTGATGCTGTGTGGCCGTAGGCGTATTAACGAAGGTTGTAAATATCTTAGTTTATCAAAAAGGATTAACTAGATGTAAACGAATCTACATTTGGTTCTGCAAAATTATCGTAAATTATTGTTGTGTCACACTCGGTATTCTTAAACTTATATATGAAATTCCCAGCTTTAGTTACAGTATATAATAATATGGCGGTGGTGGATAAAAAGGCGAGCGGTCAGGTTTGTCGGCGATGCCTACGCCCGGGGCGCGGCGGCGGGGGCAACTCCCTGAGCCAAACATGGCGTCCCAAGGTCCGTTCTGAATGACCCTGGACCCGCACCTGACGACATAAACCCCCGTACACATCGTCTCCCACTCGCTTCATAAGTAAATTTCATATTCTTTAGTACCTCTTTACAAAACTAACACGGTCTGCATGTGTAAAGCCTCGAATTACGTCCGAGGCGGGAGTGACTGGCTATGATCGAAGTCTCGAATGTCGTTGATGTTTGTGTGTGTGACGACCGTGACGTCACTCGGGAAGCGCGTTCGGGCTCCTCTCCAGCAGGTGACGTCTTGATGATGTGCTGTACATCCTACGTGGACCGCAGGCAGAGGGAGAGTGTAAGTGGCTTCAGAATTGTTTTTGAGGCATGAAGAAAGTGTTAAAAGATTTTCGGATGGTGGATTTAGCTTGACGCTTACGGCCTGCATGACTCTGGCAGATGATAGGCCTAAAGCCCAAACAACCAGCCTTTCAACTGCATCATAGGTATACATCAACTGTCATGTCACATGCACGCTGCCCTCACCTCTCATGACACAGGCACACAGATTGTACCCGTCGTGACCCAGGGAAAGCGGAATGTCTGCATCATATTGATTATTTGACCTGTCATGAAATCTTTATACCTCAACGGGACTTACACATGTATGTTTCACGTCAAGGAGAATATCCATAGTTAGTAAAAATAAAGGAAAGGATGGATTAGTTTAATACACCAAAATAAATGGAGAATGTAAAGGATTGATATTACGAAACTTATGGGGCCGACAGATGAGTAGATACGTCGGCGTAGGTGATCAGATGGTATTATACCGACATTGTAACTACCGGAAGGCTTTACGTTACGACGCTTCGGACTTACGACACTTCAGAATTAAGTTATGTTACTTGATTAGTCGCTAGTACTGAAATCTGCATGAATTTCGATATTTTTGCAAACAAAGTTCCCCAACAGAAAAGTCGATACATCTAGTGTTAAAGTGTTTGTAAATATGTTAACAGTATCGGCATAATACCATATAACCTAAAGGTTCCAATATACCAGAATGGTACCGGCTTACCGACCGGTGCCGATAAATCGGGAAATTAGCAATTTCTCAGCGATGGCCATTTATTCCCTTCACTTCAGGAGACACGTAGTCGCTGACGTTTTGCATAGCTATGAGAAATATTTTTTGTTTTTATTATGAGCTATGAGACTACTACAGCTTAGAAGTATCAACTCCGGGTGTTGAGCAGGTGTGCAAACACACACATACGCTTTGGAAGAGAGCAGAGTAAGGGGTGACCCAATCAAAACCTTTAGATCGATACAGATTGATGTCTTAGACAGCGAGCAGTTCTTGGAGAGATGTGATGATAGAACAACCAGAGGAAATGACATGAAAATTAAACAAGAACGCTCTCTAAGAAGAATGTGAAGTGATTATGAGGAATAAGATTGGTGGATGGATGGAGCGACATGACTGAGTACATGGTTAGTACACACAACATGCAGAAATGTAATAGTTGTGTGATGATACAGAATGGTCAAGAGATGGGGAGATGGGGACCCACGAGTATAAAACTACCCCCCTATCCTACCCCTTACAGTACAATTAACTAATTACAGTTAGGTAATTACTCAGTGATGAGCACTGCGACCCACCAGTCTCACGGGCCCGGGTCAGAATCTCAGACAGGACAGCCGGCTCACAACCAGCTCAGCTCTTCATGCTCCCCTTTGCGGCTGGTCGATGAATGGGAACCTGGCGTACGCTAGGGTATGCGTATGTAAATATACGGTTAAGAAGTGATTTATCTTGAAGGTTAAGGGACGGAGCAACACCAGTGTTACACTCTTCCCCGTAACACACACACACACACACACACACACACACACACAGTGCACACGTGGTTCAGCCACAGGTAAGGCAGGCCAGCCTTGAGCACACCTCCGCCCACAGGGTAACTGTCATTAGCCGGGCACACCTGCGCGCCCCGCCCACACCAGCCACCCCCCCCCTCCACACCCACATCCAGACCACGCCAGGTCCCATGCGCCTCCAGCGGTCCACGCCAGGGAACCCCATGCCTCCACTCAGACTACGCCACCCCCTTCTCCCCCCCCCTCAAACCCACACCAGACCATGCCAGGTCCCCACACGCCTCCACCCACACCACGCCAGGTCCCCACGCCTCCACCCACACCACGCCAGGTCCCAAACGCTCCCATCCATACCACGCCAGTTAACCCACGCCTCCATCCATACCACGCCAGGTCCCCACGCCTCCCGTAGGCCATGACAGGCCTTCCACGCCTTCACCGAGACCACGCCAGGTCCTTCGCTCCTCCGCCTACACCACGCCCATTCTACCCTCTTATAGGTTATAACTGTAGACCTCAACAGTCTCTCGTTCTTCTCCTCCTCCACGTAAACAGTCACCATATAGTCACCGTACAGTCATCATATAGTCACTGTGTACACTCACCGCACACTGGCTCGGTATACAGTAACCGTTGTGCCACACACATACATCTGGACAGTTACCATTCTCTTGTCTAGTGCCAGTTATACTTGTCGACTGGTTCCGATTTAAGTCGAACCTCCGCCATTATCATCTCCATACATACAACTGTCGGTCCCACGTCAAGGACACACACACACACACACACACACACACACACACACACACACACACACCATAACGACTCAACAACACTTTCCGCAGGGGTCAAAGGAGCGATCGCCTGACAGATCTTGGTCACGACAGTTACCTGGTACTAACCAGTGCTGTACAAGTACAGGACCTGTCCTATGCCCACTGCTGTGGATGTCATAAACAATCCATGAACAAGTGCATAGTTCAGCAAACAAATAGCTTAGTTTTCCCTCAGTTATGTGCGTGTGTCAACTACTGTATTACTGTAACGTAAACAGCGTGAAAATATTGACCACTTGATGTCCACCATTAAATACATTATATATGTCGACGAAGTATCACTACAGCTCAACAGGTTTATGACTTTACATCACTTAATGTTCGCTATTAAATACATAATGTGTGTCAGGACAATACTACCGCAATTGAACCAAAATGTAAATCTGAAACGTAATGTTCGACGAATCGCCACAAAAACGTATAATGTGTTGACAGACAGACTCCACTCACGAGCTTATCCCAAACGTAGAAGTCTCCAGCCCAATCTTCATCTTCAAGCCGGGTAGATCCACTCACCGTCTGCTGTCGTTGGCCTCCCAGTCAGTCAAGATCCTCCACTCGTTCTCGTCCTCGTCCTCTCCGTTTCCATGAACTTCCTCCAGTGTCTTCCCTCTTCTCCCAAGCCAGCCAGCTCTTGATGCTGTCAATCCATCTCATTCTAGGACGCCCTGCTTTAGGGGTTCACTTCAAATACTTCTTGGCCTGTCGTCTCGTGCTTTCCATTCCTTGTACATGATCATACCACCTCATCTTGTTCTTTTCGGTCCTTTCGAATACAGAAGTGTAACATCTAGACCCCACCCCCTCTCATCTTGGTGTTTCTCATCTTATCCACTCTTGGAAAATCTCTCTCATTAGCTTCAGTGACCACAGTATCGATATGGGTCTTACAGCGGTCCTGAATATTATTGTTTTGCATATGAAAGGTAGGTCTTTATTTTTCCTAATAGGATTTAGCACACAGAAGTTTCCATTGTATTTCACAGTTCTCTTGTTAATGTCCGTTCGTTATAGATTTTGAATCATTAAACATTACCGCCACGTATTGAAAATTACTCGCTTGTAGCTGACGATCACTGCGTATGATACTTCCTTTTTTTTTATTTTCAGTAATATTCATCACTTCCCTTTTACTTTGATTGATTTTCTTACCGTTTCTGTTAAAGCAATCTCACCACCTGTCCATGACACCCTCTAAGTCTATCTATTTATCACTTATAACACCTACGTCATCAGAATGAGCTAACGTTATCTCTCTATCTTATCATATGCATATTTCCATTAAACATTCATCCGTAAATACATATTGGACACACGGGGACACTACTCCTCCCTGTCTGATTGCTGTGTTTAGTGCGAACCAGCCACTATCAGTCTCCCGCCTCTTGACTCTTCACATTCATGATGATGGTATTTGCCTTTTACTAATCTCATCAGTTTCATATCTAATCCACAATGATGGCATTTAAATGCCCTCAAGATATCACTGCTTTTGATCATACTGAAATCTTTTCTCTTTAAATCTATGAAAGCCAGACACCCTTGGTGTTCACTCACAGTGATTTTACCAGTGTGATCGTAAGGGTAACAACTGAATCACTTGTGGTCAAGACGAGAAAGGCAAAACAAAAGAAACAATAATGATTCGAGTCAAGAAATACAAGGAGTCAGATATGGGGGGAGGGAGTCCTATATATACATAGGTGTGTTGGCTTCTTTGTCAGCGTAGCTACAGAAACAGTCACATAGCAGCAGTACCAGCACCCACACACCTGCCTGCAGGAGAACAGCAGCGTACCAACACCCACACACCTGCCTGCAGGAGGACAGCAGCAGTATCAGCACCCACACACCTGCCTGCAGGAGGACAGCAGCAGTACCAGCACCCACACACCTGCCTGCAGGAGAAGAGCAGTAGTACCAGCACCCACACACCTGCCTGCAGGAGAACAGCAGCAGTACCAGCACCCACACACCTGCCTGTGGGAGAAGAAACAATACATTATATTCACTGGTTTTCACAGTATCAAAAAGTAAAGACATTGGTAACCCTAACTCGACATCATATGTGTGAGTGATGACCCAGAGAGATATATGTAGTATGGGTTAGTGATGACCAAAATGGCCGTGGTGTAAGTAATGACCCGACTCGAAGCGGTGGAAGTAAAATACGGTCGAGGTGGACGTCTGTACGTTGTACGTAACAAGAGCTTAGAGTGGGAGGACGGATCTCTCTCTCTCTCTCTCTCTCCCGGGATCATACACCTGACGGTAAGTAAGGCCACAGCCGTCCACACGAGTCAGGTGACTGATGGACAACTCGGCTGGACACGTTTTGGACGGTCAGAGTTCCACTTCGTGACCACAGTGATGATAACCTGATAGTACGCGATGCCCTCCGTCCCCTCAGAGTGAGAGGTCCCGCGTTGCGACGCCCCCTTCCCCTCTCTGATGCGACGCCCGCATATCAACACTGACGGCAGTGAGTGGAGCTTGGTATACTCCTGGGCGGTTAATCTCGCTGTCACAGACGGAAAGGAAAGAAGATGTTGTCATAAGGGGGACCTGTTGCGGTCTTAATCGCTTAACTACCCTGTGGACTGCTTATAAACAGTCGTAACCTGGACGGGTAGGATTCCGCGGGGCGCTCCGTGAAGTAGGAAGGACGAGGCTGTTCTAGGGCAAGGCTGTTCTAGAGGGAAGTGAAAGAGAAACTGAGGTGCGGGTCAACACGACCCACTACTTTCACCGTCAAGGTCCCACAACACTTTCACCCGTACCCGAATGTTGATGGAACCCCCTGGGTGCCGACTGCCGGAGCCACACGACCTTTATATCAAACTCCTGTGTCCATATTGCTCACACACACACACACACACACAAAAGACAAAATAGATACAAGCTTACAAGTAACAGTCAAACTAAGATTTATTATTGCAAGATTCGCAGTCATTGTCACTGGCTACCGACCAAAATGTTGATATCGCACTACATATCAGAATGGTGTCTTTCTTGTATACCAACAGACTGTTCTACGTCTTCTATCCCATTCTTGTGTCTCCCCTGACGATGTGATCATTACACGAAAGTGCACTTGAGAACTTATCGTGTTTCGTTTTCCTCATGGTTATATGCATATACCACATCACGCGCGCCACTGTGACCTCTTGCAATATATATATATATATATATATATATATATATATATATATATATATTGCACTCTCTTGTAAGAAGTGTCAAAATCTTTGAGAAAATTACATTCCCTGGTTACCATTGCCTCACTGTGGAGCAGACGGTCTACCAACACGTGCAGGGGAGGTGACGTGAAGATGTGCTGGTCGTGCCCGTTGGACATGCCCCACACACACAACAGAACCAGTTATCTGTACTTGAGGCTAACAAGAATTCTATTTTTATTTTAACTCTTTCATGCTCAATTTGATTCTCGTCTCTCATCCTCTGCCAGGCCTGCACGTAGCCGGGAATACAAAACACATCGTTCGTTTTCCTATTAAGATTATTTATAACGAGACTGTTCTCTGAATCTTGTTGTTCTCTGGTATTGACGACAAATCCTGCTTGCGTCACCGGGTGCCGGACGACGGAAAGTGTTATCAGCTGTTCTTGTTGACGTACACTGTTATCGCCACTTGCCGGACGACGGAAAGTGTTATCAGCATGTTTCGGATGATTCGCTGTTTCGTTGTGAAGGTTTCAATGTGTCCGAAGCTGGGTCGATCGTCATGAACTCGTTTTGCAGGTGGTGTAGTTTGACCAGTTACATATGAATTTTTTTTTTTTTTGCCACAGATGACCATACAAACTGCAAAGCTTCTCTCTCGTACCACAACCGCCGCTACCACACACACAGACACAATGACCTCCGTTGCGACCTAATCACCCGCAACGACTTTGCGTCGGCCCTGCTAAGTATTCATCATGACTTCGAATGAGTTTTCTTTTTTTTTTTATCCCCACAGCGTTCAAGGCTGATATAACACAACCGAATAATGGAATGAAGAGGAAATGATGAGAGACAGTTTGATCTTGCCTGATGCATTTGCTGCGCAGCTTGATGGCTTTTGTAGCGTGTGGCTAAGGACCCAAGGTGGACCCGACCAAAGGTGGACCTGGTGTCTCGCCTGGGTTCCCACACACCAGCATCCTGTGAGGGATGACGACCTGTCGCCTCCCACAGGTATATAAATACACTCAAGAGTTTGTGTCATGTTGATGTCGACTGAGACGGGCTTAGAATACTGTAACGCAGGCGGCGGATGTTGTAACTGTGGCGACGTGAGCTGTAACTGTCGACGTATCCTGTAAAACTTTGTCGACGTATACATGTAAAATTCTGAAGACTTATACTGTATAAGGTCGACGTACGCTGTAACTCTGGAGACGTACACTGTTAACCGTTGAAGTACACTGCAAGTGTCGACGTATCTTGCTGTGGCCGAGTGACTGTGTATACCTCGAGTGTAAGTCACACATTTGGAAAGAAAATACAGTTTAATGAGAAGAGTTGAGACGGTTGACTGGGGGCAGGAGAGGTACATGAGAGAGCTGGCTGTGTGTTGGACAGACCCTCACCGTCCCTTTCGGGCGAGAGCAGCGCCTCTGCCTCAGCCCGCAGGCCACACCTGCTCTACAGGTGTCGGGATCGTCGGATGAAATGCCAAACAAGAGATCTCAGCGCCTCGAGCGAGGCTGTCCCGAGAATCAAGTCCGTTGCTTGTAAACGCAAATTTAGATATCAGCTCAAGATCAAAAGAAAAAAATGATAATTTTGGGTTATAATGTTAATTATAAGTACATGAACTAAATTAGCTGATTTAAATGATTTTCAAATGCTCCTGTTACTTCTACTGTTTCTATTGTTGATATGCAACTGTTGGTGATAACAGAATCAATCGACTGATTCACTTGCAGCCACCACAAGGCAAACATAATGAGACATCAGTGAAGTGTTGAGAATGGACGTACTGACATCAGCAGCCCCTCTGCAGGCATCATGGTGATGACGTCGTGACTAAAGACGTGTAGAACTACTGTCCAGCAGTTGTCAGGGGTCGGGTTGTTCACTTCCCCAGGTGCTGGGGAGTTACTTAGTGGTGTATAGTTCCCTGGCTGTGGGGAGTTCCCTGCTGTAGGGTGTTCCTTCCTGTGATGGGGAGTCACTTTGTGGTGGGGAGTTCACTGGAGTGTTGGAGAGTTTCCTGGTGTTGGGGAGATCACACACACACTATTTCATGATCGAGTGGCGAGCCAAGTGCCCGGGTCCTCTCGTGGTGGCAACGTGTTGTCCTCTGAGGAGAGCAGGTGTGGACATGGCTCTCAGGAGGCAGTGTGTTAAGGTAACTGGTCGAGTGTCGGAGAGACTCAATTACCCGCCAGAGTGAGAGTGACAGAGTACAAATGACTGTCATTGTGGTGGTATGACTGTCATTACGAGTCAGCCGTCAACGTGTGAGTGACTGTTAGGAAGAGCGACAGTCAGGGCGAGCGAGAGTGGTGGTTAGACCGTGAGAGAGAGAGAGAGGAGTGTGGGAAGGATCGCATCATGGTCAGGGCGATTGCGGAGGTACGCGCCTGGGAACTGCACCACAGCGGAGGCAAATGTTAAAGGAGAAGGAGAGGAATGAGGTCCTCACCGACTTCGCCCTGCGTCCCTCTTGTCTGAGGTCACGCCCCACTAGGTGACCGCCTGACCCCTTGAGCTTGGGCGGTTCGACCCCTTGGGTGTATGATGTCCTAGCCCTCGACCTGACCCTTGTCAATGGTAGGCAGTCACAGTCAAGGGTCGAACCTTCAAGGGTCACACAGTCGTGCTACTGTGGTTGGTAAGGTAGACAGTAACAGTATTTGGGTCGGTGCGCAGAACATTAGCTAAATGTCGAAAACATTTTCCCTTAAGAAACTGGTAAACATGTGAGGCGAGTGCCTACTGTTGACCGTGAGTCATCGAGGCTCCAGTGAGGGCGGCATGCGAGCCAGGTGTGCGACAGGCAGAAGTCGAAGGTGCGACAGGTTGTGTTGACTGGCGATTTGATTGGTTTCTTTCAGCAGGACGTGGCGGTCTGCGGTCGCCTATCTTCCTACCTGTATACCAACCTACCTAACTGTATACCTATCTACCTGTATACCTCTCTACCCACCTACCTACTTAGCAACCTATCTGTATACCTATCTACCTACCTACCTACCTGTATACCTATCTACCTACCTACCTACCTGTATACCTCTCTACCTACCTACCTACCTACCCATCTACCTACCTACCTGTATACCTATCTACCTACCTACCTACCTGTATACCTATCTACCTACCTACCTACCTACCTGTATACCTATCTACCTATCTGTATGACTATCTACCTACCTACCTACCTGTATACCTATCTGTCTGCCCACCTACCTACCTGTATACCTATCAACCTACTTACCTATCTGTATACCTCTCTACCTACCTGCCTACCTGTATACCTCTCTTCCTACCTACCTAGGACGAGATTTTGCCAAAAGGCAGGGCTACCGCGTAGCGCTTAACGCACATTTTGCATAATGTATAACACAGTTCCCCTCTGCCACCACGCCTCTTCCATAACCATCAGTCCTGAGTTCATCTGGAATTGTTTTCAACCATATATCGAGGTTTCTTTTAACGCTTCTCTAGTCGTTCTAGGGATGCCTCTTAATTCTCCGTAGTACACTGAACAGTCTCTGCAATTGTTTGGCTTGACTCGTGTATCTTCATTTGATAACTTTTTGCTCTATTCCAAGATGTTTAAGCAGACTGTTTCTGTTCCGTCCTTCCTGACATGCATTAAGATTCAGGACATTATTCCTGACGTCCTCAGTCCACTACTAAGCAGGTATCTCTCTCTTACTCTCTCAGCTGTAGAGTTCGGATCCCTTCACCCTCTCGTGATCATTCTAAGACATAGTGTTCTAGTTTGTGTCCAAATCTTTGACCACAAACTTTACAATTTACACGATTAACACCTTATTACTTTTTTCCATATACGTGCTTTACTTTACACATTTCACTGTGATGGAAAATGTTTCCACTTGTGCTTATCTGAACTCATCTTCGTGTTTCAAAGAGGTCAGTTAATTCCTTTCTAATTGCAGTTTTGAGGCTTCTAAGTGACAGCCCAATGTTGTTTTCAACATCATCTTTACTAAGCGCAAGTTTGGCTAGAGCATCAGCTTTGTCATGCTCAACGGAGGCCTATATGAGAGGGAATCCATAACAGTTTGAGTTGAATCCCTTGACTAAGACCCTTTGTGACCCCTGTAATCCTTTTGCGCTACCGCTCACTGGATGAGTATGGGGTGAACAATAAATTTGCCGGGGTTTTCCCGGCACAAATCAAATCAAATCTCCTCCAAGTCACTTGTCCTCACACCTCACGTCACGCACTTTCCCATCAACTGACTCCAGCGCATGGCTTACCACTGCCTGTCGACACCGTATGAACCGTAATGTATAAAACTCGACGATTTAGAGCCACGGGCCGGCCGTTGCGATGTCAGTTTCTTCCCCTCCACCGCTAAACCTTGGAGCTCTTCACACACTCAGGTCTTCCCTAGCACCCATGACCTGCCCCTTTTCTAAACGGCAGGTCTTCCGCTTCCACCAAAAATTCTTAGATTGCTTTTACTCTTCTTTCTTCTGCACTACCTTTTTTCAATCTTTTTTCAATTTAAGTTTGTTTGTGAGAAGTAGAACTCTTTTTACCACTCTCGACGTCCACGTTCGTGTCCGCCACAGTTCTCAGACACTGTGTAACATAAGGTCATGTACCTTCATACGCTGATGCATATTTGATAAGCGCTTCAGCATCCCACTAAAAATAGGTCGTCCAGACCCACATTTTACGCCTCGGAGGCGAACCTCGTAATCTCTGAATCCCTGTGTGTCATTTAAGACCTGGT
Organism: Panulirus argus; assembly: GCA_038088735.1. Classification (NCBI taxonomy): domain Eukaryota; kingdom Metazoa; phylum Arthropoda; class Malacostraca; order Decapoda; family Palinuridae; genus Panulirus; species Panulirus argus. The sequence goes on from JAYMFT010023498.1 coordinate 21,164, forward strand.
TTGGATACGACATTCTGCCCGGGACCCCAACACGACCCGAGTCGCTCAGACCTTATCCAAAACATCGAAGCTCTGAGACGCCGCTGATGAAGGGGTAGTCTACGGTAACTTACGAGCGATGCAACGAAGGCTAATGATATGCATTCGGACCGAGGCTTTCTCCAACAAACGATGTTTCTCAGGACGATGACGAAACGGGTGGAGGAAATGATTCACGTCCTCCTGTGCTTTCATCACGTTAGATATTGCCGTGGTAAAGGTTAAGTTACTGTCCGCATCACGGGGCATTTGCTCCGTGAGTCCATCACTTGTCTGTCATAGCTCTCCTCCCTCATTCCCACTATCATCATCGACGCTTCTTCAGCGACCTTACTGAGGGAAGTGATGGACGGTGTATCTCCTTAAGGCTGCTACCACCACGGCCCCCGGCGACTCAGATATCAAGGAGCTTGGCCCTGCTACAGTCACAATCCGTATCCCTGTCATCGTCACGGCCCGTGGCCCTACTATCAATCGTGGCCCGTGGTCCCGCTATCATCGTGGCCCGTGGTCCCGCTATCATCGTGGCCCGTGGTCCCGCTATCATCGTGGCCCGCGAGCCATACTATCATCCAGTCTCCTGCCCTCACACGGTCTCTACGCCATCCTTACCTCCTGTTCATATCGTCCTCTTTGCTGTGCCTCTGTAGATAACCTCATTCTGTAAAATGCTTAACGACGGGCCGTCCGTATGAGAATGATCCGTGCCAGGCGAGGACCTAACGAATATGAAACAGCAACTTTCATGTACCAGTTAAGACAAAAGACGTTTCCATGTGAGTGTGTTGCCTGCTCGTCGTTGGGCTCTACGAGGGCGTGATAATTCCCCGACGACCAACGTGACCTGATGGAATGATCACAAGAACTGCGGGCAACACGGGAGGAGGTGCTCCTGGACCAGCCGTCCCTCAACTAGCCAGGCAAAGCGGCCACCTTCCTCCTCCCTCTCCATCGCTGACGAAGGGTGCTGACGAAGGGTACTGACGAAGGGTACTGACGAAGGGTGCTGACGAAGGGTGCTGAACGAAGAGTGCTGACGAAGGGTGCTGAAGAAGAGTGCTGACAAAGGGTGCTGACGAAGGGTGATTGATCCAAATCAACCGAGAGGATAGCGTGCCAAAGTTTGTGAAGACGTATATAACAATCAACGAATCTCCCTCGGAATATGTGAAGGTGGGAAACAGTTACTCAGACTCGCACAAGAACTAACCGGTGAGTGTGACAATCAGCTGTGAAACGTAAGGTAAGACTTGCTGGATTCTGATTTACTCCTGCCTCCACCCGTGTCCATGATCGTCAAGTAAAAGGCTCTACAACTTTTCCTCCTATCACTAAGTCTGTTAACCACCCACCACAATCTAATCCTACGAAGATCAATCTCCAGCAGGTGTGTGTTAAGAGCCGTAGAAAAATATGCAAAAGGTACATTACAAGGACCAAAATACCAATGACAAAAACTGTACACAAACTTATTGCTTTGCAAGTGATTATATGCGCATGGCTACCTACGAAGCTGCGTGTAGAAATCAGATGCAATTAGAACAGTCTTATAAGCAGAGTTACATAATACTGGAGCGATCTCATTTGTATTGACGAGATGGCGGTTGCAAACGAGAGGTACTGCCATCCTCAAGGGAGATGAAGCTGTCTCAAGACCAGAAACACAAGTAATTCCCGGGAGCCTCCAGAATTGGTCACGCTACACAAGACTACGTATCAGCAGACCCTGTCTTTTGCTCTCAAATTTAATCTTATCTTCATTTCTTGCGGCCGAGGTCATTCAACTCCTCCAGCAAAAATTTAACGTAAGGCAAAGTCATAGTTGTAACGAAATCGCCACATACGAACACAGTACTGCATATGTCAACAAATCATTTACATAACACCGATGACGACTTCCTTCCTGTGCCCTACCACCATCTTGTAAACACGTGACGTCATTTCCCGCGCGTCTTCGGCAAAGCCGAGACAAAACAAAGGCGCGGCAAGAGCCTGAGGCCGGAGCCTGGATCCAAGTTTTTCCCAGAGACTTTTCTTCTACATGTGGGCTGTAGGACCACAGCGGTGAGGAAATCCGTGGACGTAAGCGACGTTTAAATCAATGACCAAGTGCGGCGGGCGCGCGGCAGCCCCTCTCTCTCTCTCTCTCTCATCCTCCAGACTAATTAACTGGCTCAGTCTCAGCCGAGGTCTGATTTGTGGAACGGTTCGTAAGTTGGAGAAAGAGACGATCATCTGATTTACCACTATCATCACCAGTAACTCTTCAAGAGAGAGAGAGGTATTCACTGATAATTTCCGCTGAGAGAATCACGGACGCCGAGTCAGCAGTTAAGTACCGATATCTTCCACTTCGAATAGAAAGTGTGAGGTCCGTAGACTTATGCGGCAGCTCGAGGGGACTAATAAACCATCCAACGAAGCTGATGGTCCAAGTGGAAGCAACGGACCAGCCCACAAGGACCACGGTAGGACCAGTGGCACCAGCCCGAGACGAGGACCAAGAGAGGCAAGTCAGGATCTCTGGGTTGCCAAGTGACGCCATACTAGACCTGGACATTCTCGTAAGTTACAATTATCTGTTTGAGGATTAGCAAGCCCCGGGCGAGTGTGCCCAGGCACAGTCGTCGAAATCCTCAAAACCTTCATCGAAGCCAAAGCCAAATGCGACTCACCTCACCGTAATTCAGCCGCAGGAAGACCCAAACATTATTTGATAACTTACGAGAGGTTGGTTAAGTGAGCAATGAACTTGGACGAGAGCACTTCACAGCTCACGGCCAAAAGTTGGTCACTCCAGTCGAGGGTTCGAGGGCTGTCGACGCCACAGAAGCGCAAGTTATTGGCACCGGTGAGGTGGAATGCTTGCACGGTGCCACTGTATTTTGGCGGAGGAGACGAACGTGAACGTTCGAACTACAGAGGTATAAGTCCGTCAAGTATACCTGGTAAGTTGTGTGGAAGAGTGGTGACTTGAGAGGGTAATGGCATGTATACAGGATCACACTGGGGAACGGTGTGGTTTCAGGAATGGTAGATGTCCACAAACACTTGGTGAGCCCTGATTAACTTCCACCTCCTCTTTCTTTTGCTATTTTCTCTCACCCAAGATGGCCTTGATTGCGGCACCTTATCTGCCCGTACCCTGTCGGTCACTAAACCAAGACTCGGCCGACTGCAACCGTGGGTCGGCATCACTTCTTGAGCCAGCCATCGCCGGTGATCACAGGTACCTCCTGAGAAGGGATAAAGCATGGCCATGATTATTACACATACACGCACACACATTCACAATATTTACATGCCTTTTCTCCTGCGCTCGCGATCACTTCTGCCTCGCTTTAGATTACCTGTTTCATATTCTTGTGTTCTTGAGAGATGAGGATCTCCCCGCCTGCATAAGGAACGGCGGTGAGCAGCCACCTCTATATGTAACCCTTCCTTCCCTCCTTCCTTCCTTCCTGCTCCTCGCTCGGAAATTTACAGACGACAACCTTCCAAACTTCTCGAGTGTCTCTCTTTCCAGGTGAGGCGACACCGGACGTCCCGGAGTGTCTCCGACCAAGAAGCTGAAGAAAGTTGGGGTCGAAAGAAAGTGCTGTAAACACCGTGTCTTCCTTTTGCACCTCCTTACCACGTGCTGGATACGGGTCTCCTGTCGGTGATTTCAGAAACCCCCTCTATGTAAAAAAGGGGTAGAGAGAACCAAGGAGAAAAAGAGAGAGAGAGAGAGAGAGAGAGAGAGAGAGAGAGAGAGAGAGAGAGGAAGTATGCAAAGCTGCATGGGAAAGGAAATCCTCCCCAGTAGTTTCTGCCTTTATCAGGTTCCCAATACGCTCATAGCGGCACATCTGCCAGATGAATACCAGAGGTTTGCATACAGTCAACCTGCTCCACGCCAGATCATCACCATAAATACGGAGGGGTTTCCACACCCTATACCTGGAGGGTAGTGAAACCTATCCTACATATCTCTCGTTTTCAAATATGCTTATTTTCTCTACTTTTTAGGGATGTCAGCAGCAGCTTACCATAATCTGACGGGGGATTTTTATATATAAGACAACTCGTTGCGACTCGCAGTTAAGACAAAAAAAAGATGTCCAGCAGAATTACCGTTACGGGGAAAAAATCGATCCCCACCTTGACGTCAAGCGCTAAATCGATCCCCTCATTAATAGCATCTTAGAAACTCCGGGTCCTTCTTAGACATACGTCCAGGCTGCCGTGTCCAGGAAGGAACGAGCGGTGACCTTTACCTCGCCAATATGGCCGCTGGGGAACTCCTAATAACAATTAGAGGCGAAGAAGATCGACACGAAGTGCTCCCGCGCGCACTCCCCGAGAAACCTGTTGTTTCGCCGCGTCTGTCAACTGGTCTTAATATCTCTTAGCGAGACGCACGGCCAAAGCCTGCAAGACTAAATGGAGAAATATTTTGCGTAAGCTTTAGACTCCAGTTACGTCTGCTTTAAAAACCATCATTTGGCTTTCCTTATCACTGCAGCCATCTCTGGACAGCTGCGGAACCTCCGGGATTTTCCTCTTGAAGCTCTTCGCTTGAGGCGGACGCGTCAAACTTCCGCTGCGTCGTGAATTCCAAAGACCGAGGAAAAGTTTCTTTTTTTAATTTTTGGCCGGTAGATGGATGGGGATGCGAAGCGGGTAGTAGGGCAGGGCGGGCAGGAGCCAGCCTGGCGATGGAGGCTGGAACGGGCTAGGCAGGCAGGAAGGCCGGGCGGGCGGCCGCTGCCGCCGGGGCTTGATGGTTATCGACTGTTCAATCACCAGAGCGGCAAACTCTTCACCATCCATCGTGCACTCCATCTCTTCCCTTGGACACTACTTGCTGGCGTATCTCTCCTCTGTCTGTCTCTCTCTATCTCTCTCTCCCGGCCATCAAAATACGCGAGACGCAGCACTCAACCTTCCAGTGAGGGTGAGACGCTCAAGACAACGGCTTCATTTCCAGACATTTAAGAACGCAAAATGCAATATGACTAAACAAAGACTGAGGATCCTTAGATGAAGGTCTACTCCACAAAGATGTTTTCACGAGGTAATCTGGTCACTCCATCGCGCAAGTTCAGCAATAAGACAACGAAGGTCTGTCTTGCCGATTACCCACGCTTCAACTGGAAGACACAACACCCTGGACGAAGACAGACAGACTGAAGACTATGATCCAGACTTGCCTGAGGTTTCAAACCCCCCCTAAACCCACCCACCCCCACCTTCCACACGTCCCTCGACATCCCACCTCAGCAAAGCCGATCATCTCTCGACTCACTTCTAGTCGCTGGTTGCGGCAGCTGCCAAACCACTAATGCCGGACGACTGATTTTTGCCTCAAGGGCGGCCAAATTCATCGTGCACTCCTCCCCATCCTGTGGCCCGGTGGTGCCAGAGAGGATAACAGAGGTCACGGACACACTCTTGAGGCCATTCCTCTTAAGGATCTTACGCTGTCCTTTACGCTCTACATAAACCAACCTAGACCTATAGACTGAGGGCAAGGTCGGCGGGACAAGGGCCTGTGACATGCGGAGAAGTGGCCAGCGTTAAAACAACCGAGTCACGCGGCCAGTACAGGCTGTCTAAAGAGTCTATACTCAGGCGGAATTCACGATTTCCCTAAAGTTCAACTGAAGTTCAAACTGCATGGCACGAGCTTGCACACCCACACCCGTGAGCCCTTCGATTCCAGAGCAACCCAGGGTATCTGTATGGAAGCCTATGTCAAGCGAATCTACCTGATTGCGAAACGTTTGAGACACCTTGTATAGTGCCTGGGGATCTCTGGCCTCTCCCCCATGCCCGGGGATCTCTCTGGCCTCTCCTCGAGGCCTTGGGATCTCTCTGACCTCTCCCCCAGGCACGGGGAACTCTGGCCTCTCCCTCAGGCACGGGGAACTCTGGCCTATCCCCTCAGGCACGACGTCTGAAGCTGTCGTGTGTGGCCAGCCGTCAACCCGTGCCACCACGGCGCCCGTGGCGTAGGTGATGCCCAACTTCTGAGGCCTCGAGTCACGCCCGTTACCTCACCCCTGTGCGTCTTCCAAGACCTTTGACGCGTCTCCACCTCCTACATTCTCCCTCTTCAGTTAATAATTTACCACATAATTTCTTTAACCATCTTCCATTTACCCCAGTTATCAAGTCTAAACCGTACATACACATTATTATACTCTCCCAACCGGCTGTTTCCCTCAACGATTACCGGCGGAACCTGTGGGTGTTGCTGGTCCCGGGAGAGATAGAATGTGGCGGAGCCCGACCCCTGCCCAGGCCTGGGTGTGTTCGTTCCTCTTGAACCGTAACGTGTGTGATCCCGGCAACCACCTTGTACATCTTTATCCAATCTAACCATCACGTTCCTTCTTAGTTTAACCCCAGGTCTGACTAAGGGTTGTAATGGATGGGAAAACTTGTATATAAAACTCCTTAATGTAAGGAAGTCTTTATTCACCTCATTAAATCTAAAAGGGACCGAATATACAACCTGGTTACGTACCTCACATAAATGCTATTGCAAGGAAGCTTTCCGGTACTTGTCATAATCAGCGAAATGAAGACGTGTCTGTAAACGCAAACTCTTTATCTGAACCCACGTGAAGCTAGTAAACTATGTACACGCACGGGCGAGACAGTACTCGGTAGGGCCTGGCCTTTCACCATCCACCAGCCGACGGGCCACTAGTCTGAGGGTGTACACACACACACACACACACACACACACACAACACACACACACAGGGGTCGAAGAAAATGGATAACTCCAGAACGACTGCTGTGGTCTCGTTAGACAAACGGCCAAGCGGAAGCCGATACAACCCGTACGCAGTGCGATCAATAGCCTGAGCTGAGGCTTCCTTCACTACTCAACACCAACCTCCTTGTCTCTTTTCACTCATCTCAGGAAACATCGGAATCAAGAAAGGAAAAAAACAAACACGGATTTCCGGGGATGCGCGGTAAAAGTTTATGATATATATTCACGTGGTGTAGCGGTTAGCGTTCCTCACCGTGACGCATTCACGGGCCGCCCAGGGTCGAGCATGGCATAGGTTCGAATCCTGGTTGCGGCAGTCGGTCTACAGTCAACCCAGCTGTTCATCCACCCCTTGGTGGTTTGGTCGATAAAATGGGTACCTGGCTCAGGCTAGGGCATATATACACATAGCGTTAATAGGATGGTCTTGATTAGGGCCTCAGCTGCCCGTGCCGTCTCAGCTAACATAATATATATATATATATATATATATATATATATATATATATATATATAAGGCGTTTGTATAATAACCCTGCAAATATATACTCTCCCAAAAGGTCAGATGAACCTGGACAAATAATACCCCAAGCAAACAAGGAAGGAAGCTTGTGGGTGACGCAAGAAGCGGTAAGGTGAGCCTAGCCAGAAGAGGCTGCCGCTGCCGCGCACAGCGGTGGAAAAACTCATACACCTACGCTCACGAACTCCAGCAGCTGTCAGGACACAGACTGGACTACCTTGGAGCCACACGGAGGTAAAAACACATGGAGATGCAAGTTCCTAGAACGTGTTTTTTTTTTTTTTTCTCCGTCCACCAACACGTACCCCAGAAGTCACTGGTTCCTGAATGCAGACGAGTTGTGGGAGAGTTGAGGAACATGAAGTCTCCACGAGTAGTTGATTACTCCGAACATTATTCCCTCCAACACGACATGGGGAAACGCTACAGATGGAGGCGAATGAGACGAGGGCGTGACACAGGACGACGCGTTCAGAGAGAAGGAGAGAGAGAGAGAGAGATGGCACACATGGGGAGAAAATTGGGAAGGAGGAGACTATGAAAAAATCCCAAACACCCACTTTTAAGGAAACGGATCACAGGGCTGAGTCCCAAGGTTGGAAACTGATCGGTGTTGTAACATAAGTTTCTGTGACGCGTGTGACGGGTGCGTGCGTGAGTGCGTGCATGCGTGCGTGCGTGCGTGCGTGCGTGCGTGCGTGCGTGTGTGTGTGTGTGTGTGTGTGTGTGTGTGTGTGTGTCTACCGGGAGAAGGAAACAGAGAAACGAGATTAGAGAAAAAAAATAATTAAAATAATACGAAGTAATAACAGCTTATCAGGAAGTGCCAGAGAACGCCATTAAGTTTCTCTCTCTCTCTCTCTCTCTCTCTCTCTCTCTCTCTCTCTCAAGAAATCCAGAGAAAATCAAATGAAAATAATATAATAATCCTGATCCAGTTGACATATCAGCAGCGAGGTGAGTCCCACTAGTCACCAGGGTGCCTGGTCTTCTTCCGCCGCACCACACTCGTACCCTGGACTGGCCTGCTCTGGCCTGGTCTTCCCCCAGGTAATCGTCTTACCTGGGTCTCAGCACCTGCCAGTATCATGCCATCTGCCATCACCCCTTCCCCCTCAACCTGTGCGTGTGTGTGTGTATACACCAAAATGCTAAATACTTCTCAAATGGAGGGGAAAGAAAAAAGACTCTCGCACCTTTTCCCATAAGGGTGAATAACCTATTCACCTGGAGATACCAGTCTGAAAAAAAATCCTTATCTCCCTTTTTTCTTTCCCCCCCCCCAGGAAAGACTAGGAGGAGCAAGGGGGGTGGGGAGGGGGTAATCCTGTGTGAGAGCAGGGGGTTGCTACCTAAGCCCCTCTGACGTCATCAGGGACACCAGAATTTTTATCCAGTGTTTGCGGGTCGCATGCGGCTGGCGAAGCTGCCTACAGCACAACACACACACACACACACACACACAAGCCACCTGAGCCGTTGGACGGCTGATCAACTGTCCTGGTTTTTTCTAAATCCTTGGTCAAAAATTTCACTTAAATCCTCCCATTGTCTGAGGCATTCGCCATGCAACACCAAAAACAACAGCAACAACGATCTCATAAGAAGAAGAAGAAGAAGAAGAAGAAGAAGAAGAGGAGGAGGAGGAGGAGGAGGAGGAGGAGGAGGAGGAAGAAGAAGAGGAGGAGGAGGAGGAGGATAATCTGTCTGAATTAGGATGATGCTGATTACTCGTTCTACGAAACGTGATGGATCTGCTCATCTTAAGCGATCTCTCCAGTATCCCTCATGCTCTGATAGTTCAGTATTGACGACCATTTTCTCTTAATCATTCACAAGTACTTCTCTTCACACTCTGTGCCATTCTTTAATGGCTTTATTGTGTTCGTCTGCATTTCAAATGTTTCCTTCTTCGGCTGCATGCACCACACGCTGTATTTCCCTTATATAATTCCGGATCAAAGTAAAATGCGGTTAAGATGTGGAAAGAAAAAAGGAAAAAAGAGAAAGAGAGGGAATATTAAGAAAAGGGGAGAGAAGTGAATGAAGAATAAGCGTGGTAGGTAAGGAAGAGGTGATGAAAGATGATTAACAGGAAAGGGGATGTTAAGGCCCAAGAGATCTAAGTTTATGAAATAAAGGACATGGCAGAAGACGGACAGAGGAAGAGAAGGGGATGAAGGATATGGGAATAGGTGTAGGAAGGTATGGAGAAGGGCACGAAGGAGGACTCTGAGGACGTGCTCGTTGAGAAGGAAGAGGATGGAGAACACAGAAGGAGTAGGAGGAAGACACAGATGATGATGATGATGATGATGATGATGATGATGATGATGAGGAGGAGGAGGAGGAGGAGAAGAAGAAATTATGGACAAGGGAGTAGATGAAAACGCGAATGAGGCGTAGAAGGATTCGGAAGAGGCAAGCGAAAATAGACAAGAGGGGAGGACAATATGGAGGAGGGGGGGGAGGAGCGGAGGAGGAGGACCGGGGGAGGAGGAGGAGGGGGAGGAGGACCCGGAGGAGGGGGAGGAGGGTGGGGGAGGAG
>JAYMFT010023499.1:0-16321 GCA_038088735.1 Panulirus argus
TATACATATCAACATACACATATATACATACATACACATACACATATACACATGTACATATTTACACTTGCTTGCCCTCATCCACTCCTGATGTACTTTGTCCATACTTTTGTACTGTATTTTGTGCCCACAACTTATCCCCAGCACTGTTGCAACTACTAAGCTATCTAACATACTTGTCTTTGCCTTCGCAATCAGGGATGTCTCTTTCAACACACTCCTCAATGCACCCAGGAACTTTGACCACTCACCTACCCTGTGATTCACTTCATCTCTCATATTTCCATCTGCTGGCATGTCCACTCCCAAGTTTAAGAAACACTCCGCTTGATATCTTCATGTTCTCTCTTTTCAGACTAACCTGTCTGTCCCCCTATTTAAACCTAAAAACTTTACTTTTATTAACAGTAGTAGTGATTTCCACCTTTAACTCATTCTAATTTGGACACCAGCCTCTTCATCCCTCTGCACATCAGCATTTAGAGTCATGTCATCTGTTAACAGCAGCTGATTCAACTTCCAGACTCCCAAATTCCAGCATACTGTAGACTCGCCCTTCTCTCTGAAAACTTTACATTTACTCCTGGTACCATTCCATCCATAAACAGATTAAAGAGTTATGGTCATATCACACACATCATTGATGCAGACCTTCATTCACCTGAAACCACTAGCCCTATGCCCTTCCTACTTCCACACATGCCTAACTCTTTTGATAAAATCTCCTCAATGCTTCAAGTAGCTTTCCTTCCACTCCACAACTTTGTAGTACCTACAAAGTATCCCTGTCTCCACTACTGTACACTTTCTCCAGTTCCATAAATGTCACCAATGAATCTCTCTCTATTTGTCACAAAATTTCATCACTAAACACCTGGTCCACATATCCTGTATCACTCCAAACGCCATATTCATTCTTTCTCTGATGCTTTGTGCCTGCCACTACCCTCTCAGTTACTACTATCCCACATAACTTACTAGGTCTACTCAACAATAGTTATATACCTCTATAATTTGAGCATTAACTGTATAAAAAGGTACTATATAAGTTTTCCACCAGTCCTCAGGTATCTTAATTTGAGCTATACCAACATCAGAAATCCAGAATAACCAGTCATTGCCATGCTTCATATTATGTCAAGCTTTCATCACTTTCTGTTTCACCAAACCATTGCCATGACTCTTATTTCTTGTCTCTCCTTATCTCAAGCACCTTATTTCTGCCATCATGTCATCGAACACATTCAACAGTCCTATAAAAGGACATGAAGATGCTTTCTCGCTTGCACGGAATATAGCAAATATGTAGAAAAGAAAATATGTATTTTTTCAAGATAAGGAAAAAGGAAAAGACAAACTATGGCTTCATTATAATATACACAAATTAACACAAGTGTATATATATATATATATATTATTCCTGGGGATAGGGAGAAAGAATACTTGCCGCATATTCTCTGCGTGTCGTAAAAGGCGACTAAAAGGGGAGGGAGCGAGGGGGGGGGGCGAATATGAAAAAAAAAAATAAAAAAAAAATATATATATATATATATATATATATATATATAAAATTAATATATAGAGGTTTTTTTTTATTTGTGTGTGTCTAGCACCACCTTGCTAACAGGGGAAATATCAAACAATCATGAAATAAAGGACAGCCAGAGAAGGGATGGGAGCGGATGTGGCCTTTCCCCGTATGTTTCCTGGCGCTACCTCGCTGTCACGGGGATAGACTGCGCTGGTTGCCGCGGCCAGGATTCGAACTCATGAGGGCTGCTACCCGGGCAGCCCGTGCATGCGTCGTTATCATTGTCTATAACCGACATATCACGTGTGTATACGTGTACGATATCTTATTGCTATATTCATGGGTGCATACGGGGAGGAAGTTTTATCTTGTGGTGCGCCATTTACGATTAGCTAAATGAGTGCATACTTGTGCACATGGGGAGGAGATTTTCAATGTGTGCATGAGCGTTGGGACGTGCATAAATGTTTCTTTGTTTTGTCTTGCGTATTTAATGAAATGATTATAACTTCCTGTGACAATGATGTCAAGTGTAAACGTATCCAGCAGCTGTTTTAACGTAATTCTCTCATGTAGAAGCACGCTTAGTTATGAATACTGATTACTCTGCAATTGTATGTTATAATTACATTACTGAAATGTGTACGTGCTATAAATAATTTATAGACAAAAAAAAAAAAGGAAATTAAAAAGGTGCCAGTATATTAAGCGTTTTAATGTATTCACTTTGCAGATGCAAACGAAATGAATCACGGTGTGCATGATTTTGATCGCGTGTCAATTCGAAATGTTTAATTTATGAAAAACTATACAGTTACACAGTTCATAGTTAAAATTAGATAGAATGCCTACGTGTCTGAGAGTGTTTGGCATCTAGTGTGACTCGCAGTGGTGGCCAATGGGAGAACAGAGTGCGTGAGACCACAGTGGCGCGAGGTGGTATATACACAACGAAAGTATCATTCGTCTGATCAACTGGTTTCTCTTTGTTATTAACTTCAGCTATCTTTGGACAGTCCTGTCAGAGTAAAAGGTAAGCTAATTCCATCGTCGCACTCTTCTTATTATGACAGTGTGAAACTACTTGGTTAATCACAAGCGCTTACAACAGCTGACTGTCAAACCCGGCAGAGGAGTTTGAGTACCGTAAGTTTCAACTTGCGGTTGATGTACATCAACTGTAGGACATTTGCTGCTATTCATAAGCAATTTTTACATTTTATTGGCGAATAACACAAAGAGGTGATATTGTTCCACAGTGAAGTACAGTACATTATAAAAAAGAATTCCAACGGAGTGAAAAAGGCCTTCTGTTGATCACATTCTAGCGGTTTTTGATTAACCCCGGTAAAAAGAACAATGGGCACGTAGCACGTGAGGAAAGATATATATTTTGAGGTTTGTAAAAGAGTTCATTATGTTTATTTATTATATACTTTAGTTTCGAAAGATTTAATGTCGGCATGTTAATCAGCCTTGGGAGTTGGGTATTACGGCATTAAAGTAAAGCCAGTTTGTGGTTTGTAAAGGGGAAGGACTTGAAGGTACCGACCGATCACTAGCCTCTTATTTGAGCATAGTCTGGCTAAGATGCCTCGGGAATGAATTCAACAAATTGATGTAGAATTAGTAACTTCTGAAATACGTGGGTCTCAGTCAGTGGTAATAAATGAAAGCGTAACGTGACAGATTTATTGAGTAAAATCGGTTCGAAAATGTAACCCGAAGCTAAGCAAAAAATAATGGTATCTTTTTTATGATTAAGGAATGTTAATTTTCCTTGGTCAGCTTCTGCTCCCACGATAGCAAGAGTTTTTTCTAGGCCTCTAGGAACACAAATCGCTCGACTATTCGTTTGACTCCCAGAAGTGGACACCCTTTCATCCATTGACCTTTTCATACACCGCGCAAAGGATGAATGTAACCCTCTGACACTCAGTTGAACGAATTTCCGGATGGTAATACTACAGGGTGGTGAATATGCGACTGTGAGAACTGGATATATTAGTTTTTATTCATCAGAATGTCTAAATGTCTTCATACGTAGTGTTGACCACCAACATTGTTAGTAGTGCTTTCATAGTATTACCACTAACACAATTGTTAACTTATCTATCTAATCAGCACCACAGAGAAGCAGTAGTCAGCAAGGTAGGTGACAGGGTTATACACATTTGTCAGCATCACACAACCACCTGCCAGCACGGTAGGTGACAGGGGTCGCACATTATTGGGCACCGTAGAACTGCACTTGCTGTCACGGTAAGGCAACAGGGTCATTGAGAAAGTACTGCTGTACGGTGATGACGACCGCCAGAAAGTATTGCCCAGACCTGCAGTGGCCAACACAGTACAACAGACAATACAACCATCAAATCGTCAGTATTACACAGTAGTCAGTCAGTCAGTTCTTCAAAATGGTTACCATCCTCACAAAGTGGTCAGTTTAGTTATTCAGGTAAGCACAGGCTTATAGTCATTAGTTCAGCTAGAGAGTTACCGAGGGAAAGTCTAGAATCCTTAAAGTTGTCCACCATGCAAGGAAACGGTGACCAGATCTCAACCATTATGTGTGATGAAGTGGTTGTGAAGAGTTTCTCGGGAGATGTACGGATAGAACAACCAGAGGCCATAATATGAAACTGGGCGAGAAACTTGTCTTTCCTTTTCCGTTTCATAATTCCCTATGTATTTCACTTAATGCCCGGCTTCGATGTGGACTTTTGTCCGTGAGTGAAGCCTTCAACAAAAACAAAAAAAGAAAAAATGATGGAAAGAAGTATCTTTGTGTGAATAGAAAATGATATAGAGGTGTTGGATCTCCTTCCCATATCGATCAGTACAGCTGGCCAGTGATATTTAGAACCAGAGTTGTCAACACAGCCTTACAGGGGTCACCACGACAGTAGTAATGACAAAAGCAAGTTAGCACAAATCACGTTAATCAGCTCGGTGCATAGCACAATGGGGAGCACCTCTCTACCCGTCAACATAGCAACAGCGTAGTGGCATAGCCTCTCATCAGAGCAGAAAAGAGGTAATCACGTGCACGGTGGTGTACTGTATAGCAACAAAGCACAGTAATCTGGAGGAGGCGAGGAACATCATACGTGGGTTGGGAGTAAGTAGCGTTGCCACAGTAACGCGGTGGTGTGCGTGGCCGGGTGGGAGGGATATTACGGCTTTTAGTCATCCCAAGACGTCACACGCTTTAGGGGATGTGGACATGCACTTATTTCCTCGTATGATGTCTCCGGTTGAGTGTCTTATCATGTTGGGGGGGGGGTGATCAATTGTCTAGTCAAGGGAACTGATAACCTCTTACCTCACCAACGAAGTTAATTGATTCGAATTATGTAACTCGTAGTAGTAATGGAGGTGTTGCCAACCAGTCATGATCAGGTGTGTTGTTGGCTGGGAAGTTATTTAAGTAATTCTTTGGATACAAAAGAGCTTAGTGATTGCCATGATGCGTTTTCTGTCCATTTTGAAAGGTACATGGCGAGAAAGTTTTGGTAATCATATAAAGAGGGTTAACATGTTCTGGTTTCGTGTTCGAACTTAATGTTGCTATGGCGGAAAACTCGGGATAATTAGATCTGCTCGAACTTGTGGAGCTTATTTTTATATAATTTCATTTTCATTAGAATCAATCACTGCTGGGAAAAGTGGGACATTGTCCTTGCCCATTGCCTATCTATCATCAGTTTAATGCTCTAGTAAAAATACAAGAAACAAATTGTATCTTAAGATTTCCGCTAGGGTTATAGTCAGACAAGAATAATCGGTAATTGATCAGCCAGTGAATATGGCGTTCTTCATACGAAATATAATACACCCCTCAAACCACCTGACATGGTGCAACAAAGATAATTGACTTGTAGCATCTTGATAACAAAAATCATATTGGAGTGATATGTCAGCGAACAAGACTACATTGTCAGATTTGTTTTTCCTACTTGGAGCATGTTGACGAGGAGAAACTGGTTTATTCTCACGTGGAGTTGCGCAAAACTTCATGGTAGGGTTTGTGTTTTAGGATGTTTCTGGGAAATATACTTCTCGTATTCAGTGCCATGTAGAGATGCTTGATGTGGAACTCCTCGTGTTCAAGAACAATAGAATTTGTTCTTATGAAACATATGAGCTCTTATAATTCCTTGAGCACGACGGAAAAACC
The DNA here is from genome assembly GCA_038088735.1 of Panulirus argus. Lineage (NCBI taxonomy): Eukaryota > Metazoa > Arthropoda > Malacostraca > Decapoda > Palinuridae > Panulirus > Panulirus argus. The sequence goes on from JAYMFT010023499.1 coordinate 5,712, forward strand.
CAGGAGCACGTCGGAACGACCATTTCGTATATTGGTCTGGCTTCTGACCTGACCTAAAGAGTTAGGTGAAAGGCCAGGCCATCATCCAAGGGGCATACCAAGTTCAAAGCACAGTCATGCATAGATGGTTAGCATGATAGAAACATTGATTAAAAACCATTTGACCAAATATATTATTTGGTCACATAATATTTTCTTCAGCCCAGTAAATTCCATACTTTTGAAGATTTGAACAAAGTTTAAAAAACTATTAGCCTTGTGACATTAAATTTGAACCAAGTTTAAAAAACTATTAGCCTTGTGACATTCTTGTAATAACGACTTATTTACGATTTTTCTGTAGATTATCCTTGTAGCTGTATTTCCTTACAGACCTTAGACGCCAGCATTAGCTTGTAGATGCTTCTACGTTGTTTATACTACATTGCAGACCATTCTTTGCGTTCTCCATCTCTTTGTGGCCCCCCTCATACATTGCCTGTATCGCCCTTACACGTAGCAGTAGCTGTATCGCATACACATTCTCCAGCCTCGGACTTGGAAAGTATAAACGTTTGGGCGCACCTTTATTTTATGTATCAGTCAATGCATCCTGTATTCAGTCTGTATACCTCAGCGAACTCTCCTATTGGCGTCTACCCTGACAGCTTCTGTGTTTAGTAAACGCTGCCTTACATGGCATTCTAAATAACTTGCCGATTAGACAGTGGAACTCAGCACAGCATGCATTTTGCTTTGGATCCTCCTCCGTAGCCTTCACCATCTGAGTCATGTAGGTAATGGACCTTTTAGATCCCCATGTGGGCCATTTTTCTCCTACCCTGTTTTGACCCGTGGGCTCTCCCGCGTATCCTGTTTTACCCTGTGAACCTTCCGTCGTATGCTGTGAAGACGTGGACCTTTAAGCGTAGATTATGTTAATCTGTGAACTTGAGTCGTTTTTATAATACCGTACGGCCTCCTCTGAGTAACTGGGGTAGTACTTTTTGAACATTTTCTAGCTGTTCCTAAATGGGATCAGTAACTCCGTTGCGTAGTTCAGAAAGTTGACCTCCTTGATCTGAAAATTTCACGGCCCATGTGATGTCGACCTCCCCGGATAAGCATGTAGTGTTTGTTATTCAGAGGTTCGTCTAGTTTGAGCCAAGGGGAGAACCTTTCCCCCGGTACCCACCACCAGAGGGAACATTAACCTGCGGTTTATACTTAATCCTGGAGCTGGGTTCCTCCTATGTCATACCTCATTGCCAAAAGATGTTTACTCTTGGGAAAAAAAGAATATCTTTACGCGTCCTGTGGCCGTCCTTTGTTTTTGATGGATCTGTTCTGCATTTGTGACAGTGGTTTCAAGACATATTGCCTTGGAATATATGAAAGACGATTTAGTCTTTTGATCATGACGGTCGCCAGTCTGCTGTCAAGCCTCGGTGCTTTTCTGCCAATCGTCGTCACTGCGACTAGTATTGACAGCGTGCTCAAACCCTGGTTTACCCATTCAGTCGCCCGCCTTCTGTGAGCACGAATGATACGAATCAAAAACTAAATAATGGGATTTCTATCTTTTTTTTTTCCAGAGATCAAAGGTCACGGTATAAGAGAAATCAGTTACTAAGCCATGTCGCGGCTCCAGGTACCCACAGAGCCCGGGATACAGGCTGTAGAGCGAAAAGTTCCCTCCTGTGGAAGTCTTACGAGTCTCAATAATAATAGAAATTTGTGATAGACCTCAATTGTTGAGTTCTCCCACTGACTTACTGTCAAAAAGTTAGGGTGATTTTCACATAAGTAATTCTTAGATGCTCCAATCAAACGAGATGATTTTCAAAGGAAATCCTAATCAGTGATTGGTTAATTGTTTCACTGTGCCCCTAAATTCTCCAGACAAGTGTGTTTCTAGGCGTGTGTAGCCTCAGGGTCAGGGCTGATGACGTCAGATGTCGCCGGCGGCATTATCAGCACCGATTAATCTCTCCTGACATCTGGCCCCCCCAGTCGGGAAATTTAGCTGTCGCGAGGAATGACGCATGTTACTACACTCCCGTAGTTTATCGAATATGTTGTAATAAGCAATATGTGTAGCGCACATCTGTAGCGTTTGAACGATAAGGCTGGAGTAGAGCCAAGCTATGATCAACCGAGCTAGGGTGGAGTAGGACCATGACCAACCAGGCTAGGCTTGAGTTTAGTATGACCATCCGGGCTAGGCTTGAGTATAGCCATGACCAACCGGGCTAGGCTTGATTATAGCCATGACCAACCGGGCTAGGCTTGAGTATAGCCATGACCAACCGGGCTAGGCTTGAGTATAGCCATGACCAACCGGGCTAAGCTTGAGTATAGCCATGACCAACCGGGCTAGGCTTGAGTATAGCCATGACCATCCGGGCTGGGCTTGAGTAGAGCCAAGCCATGACCAGTAGGCGGGTTAGACTGGAGTTAAACTTTTACCAGGGGGCTTGGTTGGAGTAGAGTCATAGCCAGTGGGGTTAGGGTGAGTACGAGCTCAGTAAATCACCCACCGCTAACCAGAGAGAAAATTCCGAGTCTTAAACCCGACGTTGTTTACCCTTAATTGATACTCCGGGACTAGACAGATAGTTACTTTAGTTCTTTCCTTTACTTATCCTTAACAAGGACATCAGGACCATCTCAGGAATTTCCTGGAGTAGATAGATCGTTTATTTAGCACTTCGGAATGTTTTGTGTCTGTGTTGCTGGCTGCACCACGGGGAGTTGATCCTCAAGGATTACCCTACAGCGGGATATTTTCGGTTTGCAAGGGTCGCGTTCCATTACTGGTGAAGAAGTCGGGTTGATTTTATCAATTGTTAGCTTGGGTGGAGGCTTGCTTACACACGACGCACGTGCCTGACAAGATCTATATGCATTGTTCCTTAACGCTACACCGACTGAATTATTTATACCTCGTTTAACCTTGTTAGGCATAGATGCGATCATTTAATGATCTTCTTTCGAAGATACACTAGCATGGAGTCACTCTTCCTTATTTGGATAAATGCTAACGTAAGATTACGTACAAGTTTCATTTTACGAAGAGAGCAACCATAGCCAGAGGTGTGTGCCGGGGATGGGGTGTTATACTGGTGTTGTGGGCAGACAAGTTGAGGAAGAAATTTGTTCTAGGACCAGGCCTCCGTCTCGCCAGTTTCCTGTACGAATGTAAAGCGGGAAACGTGTACTGCTGACCCCGCGGGTGTGATCCAGATTAGCTGTGGTACAACTAACGACCCAGCAGGTGTGACCCACACTGACTTTGGTGATAATGTTGAAACAGCGGATGTGACCGGCTGGCACTACTGGTGACCCAGACCGACTGTGCTACGACTAGTTATCCAGTAGGTGTGACCCACAGACCACCTGTGGTACCACTGATGACCCAATAGATTTAACCCAGAAGACATGATGGTCTCTGACAAAGTTATCTGCTGGAGGACAGTACGTGAGAAAGCCAGATAACAGAGGAGCTGATGATCTCTGACGAAGTTATCTGTTGCAGGACATCGCTTAGAAGTATATGGGAGGGACAGATAACAGAAGGCCTTACGTACTGTGACTAGGCTATCTGCTGAAGGCCAGGAGTAGTATTTTAATCTTATTTCTATTGATGGAGACATGAGGGAGAAGCGGAATGGTGGGCAGATCTTAGCCTGATGACCTTTCTTCGTGGCTCATCTCCCTTAGTGTTTGCCGCCCACAGTTGGACCTGTGTTTGTGTGTTTAATGTTTCCCTTCCCAGAATGCCCTTATGTTGTTGGTGACGGTAGATGATTGCTGTTTTAGTTATTTTTGAGCAACAGATACGTTTATGTAGCGCCAGAAACAGACGAAGTAAGGGCCTCATACAACCATGAATGTAGTGGGAGGTGTATGATACTCGCCCTTAATGCCTTACTTGTATGTTACAGGAGCGAGGATGTCAGCCAAGGCTATCAGGGAGGCCACGGGCAAGACCCTGCTTAACAACAACCTGCCGGCGGGCGTCTGCGCCACCTGTCGTTTCGCCGCCGTCACCCAGGACACCCAGTGGGAGGAGCTGGTCCAGCAGCATCCGTGGCTCAAGACAGAGGTAAGTCACATTGACCCTGGAGGGTGAGGGGTGGCCGAGGTGGGGAAATGTTGGGGTAGGTTAAAGGTGGTTTGCTGCTGAAGATAAGGTTGCCTGTTTGGATTGGGGAGGGCAAGGGAGATCTGATGCTGGGTTGAAGCTGCCTGTCTGGGGTTTATGGTTGGTAAGGGCACCCGGGTACTCGAGGAAAGCCCCCCACCCCCACCCTCAGGCGAATGGCTAGTGAGGGGACCTGGTGGGGAGTATTGTAGTAGGGATCACAGGTGAATGGGGTGACTAGATAAGGAGCCCAGGTGAAAGGGCTTGGTGAAAAGATACTAAGTGAGAAGGGGAACTTGGTGAGATGGCAGAATGAGTTGCTCACAGAGGGGCCCAGGTGAAGAGATATTAGGGTATAAGGCGATTCAGGAGACTAGGTAGAGAAAAAGCTTTTGAGATAACTAGGGCTACGAGGTGAGGGTGCACGGTGCGATGGCCACAGAGGGGGTGCCTGATGAGAGGGCTAGGTGAAGATAACACAACTAGAGACTGCCACACGCATATGGTCTGAGACATTGTCACTGCACACACACACACACACACACACACACACACACACACACACATGGATATATAAGAAGACATATACGTACGTACACACACACACACACAGAGGGATTCATAAATGTTCACATCCACACGCAAATCCATTTGTTTTCAAACTCTAACAGAAACCCAAACGGCCATACACACACACACACACACACACACACACACACACACACACACACACATACATTGTTTCTGTGGGTATAGTGACGCGTTGGTTATGTTGTCGTTACAGAAGCTGGTGGTGAAGCCGGACCAGCTCATCAAGCGTCGCGGGAAGCTCGGCCTCATCAAGGTCGGGGCCGACCTGGCTGGCGTCCAGGCCTGGGTGGACGATCGCATGAACAAGGATCAGCAGGTAGGTCGTTTGGGCCACATGTGTTACGCCTCTCTGTCTGTCTGTCTGTCTGTCTCTCTCTCTCTCTCTCTCTCTCTCTCTCTCTCTCTCTCCTCCGACAAGATGCAGTACCTTTTTTTTTTTTTTCTATCTCTAGCCACCTCTTTTACTAAGGTACAGTGCTCCAGCTGCCTTATGTGTCGCACTCAGACAAGGCACTGTACCTACTGCACTTTGAGCTCTCTCGCGTACGACACTCGCTAATTATGCTCTCTTCTCATAGCTCAGACTGAAGCATCTCGTATCGATTGCTTTTGTTTCCTCTGAACACGGGTCGGTATCTTATGGTTTTGCTGATCACGGCTGTCCAACCAAACACCCGTCCAGAGGCGCTCAGGGAATGCCCTTTGCGTAAGGTTGGGAAAGTCCCCATGTTAGGTTAGGGCGCCTCTGAACTTCCCCGGTTGTATCCGAATGCGGGTATTGGGGAGGAGCAGGTTGGCATGTGCCGTGAGGGCGTAACCACCAGGAGGCGGCTGCCACGCTGCCTCACCTGCTCCTTTGTCGTGTACATCCCCTCCCTTTGGTGTGGGGGCGCTGTCCGAAGGAGTGATAACCCGAGGGTTGGCTGCAGCACGACGTTCACGTGCTTCTTTTAACCCCACCAGACCAGACCAGAGCATCACACCGTCGTACTCAAAGGTCACCTGCCATCATAGTCGAGAGTTCGACCGTCTGTAATTATATCGTAAGAAGCTTGTGTTGCATGGTACAAGAAATGTCAAGAGGCCCCATGAGCGGCCTGGTGCTTGCACGTGAGGCCGCAGATAAGGCCGAAAAAAAAAAAAAAGTCTAAGTGTAGGGAATCAGAAGGGAGTTGGATGGTGTCCAGGCAGCGAGGTGATTGGCAACGGTTGGACTGTCACTGAGGGAGGGAGGGAGGGAGGGGAAGACCCTGATCAGGATGATATAGGGTTAGGTCAGAGGCAGGGCAGAAGTACTTTGGTGAGGGTTGATCCGCCCTCCTGTCTTAGCTACTTTTTTTTTTCTGTAGGTGTCTGGCACCAAAAACTATAATGACAAATGATAACGAAACGGACAAAAAAAGAAAATATGTCTAACGTGTTCTAGCATTATTTACTATTACACATACTAGTGAAATAACTTTCCATCTTCCCAAAAGACTTTCTGAGATTATCTCTGACCTCAAATGAGGGAGTCTTAGAATCCTGGAACTTCAACCCTTAGAGCATGATGGTGCAGCCCTTGAGAGTGACGATACGATCTTCTGAATTTGGAACCATTCTCCCAAAGGCCAGGAGGCCCTTTTACCCAAGGTTCTTACCTTCGTGCTCCAGGTCATAGTGTCGTGCCGATGGGTCGTATTGTCGTGTTCCAGGGATTAAGTTCCTGGAGAGACGGGGGTTGAGGGATCCTAATGTTTCTTCTGCAGAAGGGCTGAGGGATCTTAGAGTGTCTGCTGCAGAAGGCCTGGCCGGGTACATGATTCCTGAAGGGGACGTGGTGCTTGGAAATTAATATATTGTTTCTAGATGAATACTTATTTACGCATTCGAAAATTGCTATTTTACTGTTAGAGCGAAAGATAAATATAAAGAACGGCAGCGCATTCTTCAGGTGAACGTCTTGTGAGGCGGCCTCGCTGTTCCTCGGTCCTAGGCTTGGCTTGCCGAATAGCCTGTTGTCCCGCTCTTCCGACGCGTCGGTCAGGAAATATCGGAGTATCACCTGGGAATCCCTACCAACATTTCCTTTGTGTAAAAGATTTTAGAAATAATTTCATTTTCAGGTATTTTAAGCTTATGGCGTTCTCGTCGTGTTAACTTTTTTTTTTCTCCAAGGTTCATAACTTAAAAAGTCCTAGATATAAAATGGCATAGTATTGATTGATATTAGAATTGATTAGCGGAATAATGAATGATACCATTTTGCCGTAGGGGGTTTTAAGATATGGCTGGAAAGACATCATTATGATATACATGTAAACAAGCGACATCAGATTTTGTCATAAGATTGGTGAAAAATAACGAAAATAATGTGTATACATAGAGAGCATTTATTGTTGTGATAGAGTTTAACGGTAGTTCGGAGTCACATTTGTACGTTAAATCAATGTCTTGTTGTGACAGCATTACCCTGGTGTTGTTGAGCCTGTGGCTGGCTGGCCGGCAGCAGCACCCGGCCGGCCGGTCGGCTGTTTGAGCACACTAGCCCTAAGCCGTCGGCACCTGCCAACCTCCCTCCCTTACACTCATCGATTCCCTCGCCTTCTTGCTTCGCGCCTTCCATTCCCTATTCATCCTCCTTTATCCAGCTCTCTTATTTCCTTTCATGCCTTCCATGCACTTTGTCTATTCTTTCAGCTGGACAGACGCCCTTTTTTTCTCACAGAGCTAATCTCCGTTATCAGTTGAGGGTGCTAGGCTAGCGAGCGGTCAGCATATCCTGACGTGATAGGCATGTGACTGTTCAGTGCCGAGGTGTGTGGTGAGCAGCTTGCCGTGTCCTCTGTGGGGGGGCAGCCGTTACCGGATTCTGCCCCGCGAGTGAAAAAGCCACCTTCGGCGAGGCTGTATCATCGTCACTATAGGAACTTTGTCAAGGATCTTTTTGCCTCAAAGGAGTGCATTTTCCTGTTTCTGATTGGAGCGCAGCCTTAAAGCTGCAGGAGGACTATAAAAGGGACCGTGGTGTTGTGTAATGGAGGTTATGTAACCTGAGGACGCCCCATTTGAAGGACCCCCAGAAGTTTCGAGTCTGCACTCCACGCTGGAACAGATGAATGATGGCGCCCCGTGTGGAGCCTTGACAAGACTATGCTCCTTTCTATTTATGGGCGATGAAACAGTCTCGCCGGGTGACTTCTAGCTGGCCTGGATAGGTTTAAGAAGTAAACGAAAAAGATTGCATTATGTAAACATACATTTGCAGTTAAAACTTGGGTCAGACTACCGCAGTTTGTTGTTACATGTAGCGGGATGGCTAGGTTTGCATGGGGGATAGCGCCTTCTCTGCCTTTCAGCACTTTCATCCTCGTCTGCAAGCTTCGTATTTATACAGTCCTCAGATAGGAGAGTTTTAAGTGATGAGTGTATTTTCGATTGGAGCTTGGCAGGTGACTAGAGTCAAGTGTCCGTCCACACGTCATGCGAGCTGTGTTGGTGATGCTGAGCGAGTTATGCTGCCATAAGGAAGGGGAAGCGAGCAGATATACGGAAGCCTCCTACTTTAAAGCTGCGTAAGTGGGTGGTATTATAGTCTCTCTAGAACTGATAGTCTCTCTCTCTCTCTCTCTCTCCCTCCAGGAGTGGAAGTCTCCATGAACAGTAGAGATTCTTTAAATGGTTGTCTCGCTATAGAAATGGCTTCTTTTCGAACTCCTTTTTATAGATAATACAGACTGGGTTCAGTAGGTGCAGTATACTTATTTCTGTCGGAACATTCTTGCAGACTTCTTGTGCTTGTGTTATTGCACACACTTTACTGCATACTGATATCATAAAAAGTGTGAAAATAGTAATTTCTGTGAAGTTCGTGCACCTGTTGCGGAACACTTGGGTTAAACATGCACCTGTAAAGGCATGGTACGCCAGCACTATTGCTTTTCTCTTTCCTCACAACTTTCATACAATGCTGGAGGCGGTGTGACGCTCTCTTGTCTTGGACAATTGTGTCAAATAAAGGAATTTTGACTTCTTTTCTGCTTATATTGACAAGCTGTTATATTTGTGTAAACAGGGGTGTCAGTCTACCTCTCGCGCATTGGTATTAACATTGTCATATAATGTCTCAATGGGGGTACGTCTTGGATACTTGGCGGCGGCTAACAAATGTGTGTTGCCTCAGATCGGGCGGCTCATAGGGGCAGCCGGAAATGAACTAGATCGGTTAAAACTCTGTCTGTCGTAGGGTCACGCTCAGGAAACCCTGAAGCTGGTTCTCTATCCTTTCATGGAAGAAACAGGAACTTCATGATCATCTGTTAGGTATAGAATTTGCCTCTGTGATTTTGTGCCTTAACTGGCCTCCACCTTACCTTATCTGTTGAATGTTAGTCTTGGCAGACTTTTGGACGCCATATCTAGATAAGGCGGATTCCATGACTTAACGGTTAATCGATGTGGTCAGTTGATTAAATTGTCGAGATAGCACTGGTTTACAGGCGTCTTTTGTCCATAATCTTGATATTAGTGGTACCGCTGAAGTAGTTGGGCCATTATGTTAATAATATTAGTGGTGACCTAAGTTTGTCCCTTAGTATGAGTGGTGCCGTTAAAGAAGTTTGTCCAGTTGTTTTAGTTTCACGGTTAATGTTACCACTTTCTCTGTTCATTGAATTTAAGTGATACCATTTTATTTTCTAGGTGGATATCGGCGATTTTTCATTTTTTTTTTCTTTTTACTAATGCTCCTGGCTTCGTTTGCCCTTTGAATTTTATGGTGTTCTTTTAACGTTGTATGTCCAATTCCTTAACTTCACATGCCGTATAAAAGCGAGATTTAGCCTTTGAGTAAGTCCTTTTCATTTCCTGGTCCGCCCCACATGTCTTGCAGTGTAGGCTTAAGTCTCGTCTTTGTGAGGGTAAGCAGTGGTTTATGTTCTAACGGCAAGTGGGCGTGGGATGAACTACAAAGCTGGTAGCGTTAAGTTGCTTGGGGAAAGGCTGAAGCAGGAAGGCTGCTGGCAGCAGCAGGCGAGCGCAGAGTGCACGGTCCTCTTTAATCCCCTGAGTACGACGGTACGACCCTTCGACATGAAGGAATGACCTTTGAGTACGATGTTACGCCTTTTGGGTACGTTGGTTTCACCTTTTACCTAAATCTTGAGGGTGCCAACGAGCTTAAAGGATCACGAAATAGACCAGTTTACATATTAGCCTATTTCTAGCAATTTCGAAGTATTTTATAGTCTGACCACTGGACAGAGAAGAGGTCCAGCAAAAATTTTCACTTTGATAATTCTATTCGTTATCTATATATCCAACCATCTAAATCAGAGCATAGGATCTCTTAGCACGTCAAGTGGAACCAATTACACCAAATAGTCTCTCTCTCTCTCTACCAGCTACGGTGGGCAGTTTTATTCATTATTACATTCAACAGACGTGATTCATAGATTATAGAAAGTGAATTGGTATTTCAGTTTTGTCTTAGTTTGTAAAAAGTTGCATCTTCATTTTCATTTATGCATATATTAACTGAGATATTTGATATGTATAGACGTGATTTTTGAAGGGAAACTGTAGAAGTTCGCATCCTGTGGGTGGAGGGAGGCCTAGGGCGTGACTCACGCGGCACCAGGTATTGATCCGGCTCCTCCTTGCTCCACGCCCTGTCTAGCAGCAACTTACCTTCGTTATTTACTCTTTCTTTTTCCTCTGCTGTGGATGTGGGTAAAGAGATTTGAAGGTTGTGGCAGATGGAAGATTGACGGTTAAATATTCTCGTTTTCTTTCGGTCTGTCAAATTTTTTAACTTGTGAATAGTGCATTAATTTTTTGCAATATATATATATATATATATATATATATATATATATATATATATATATATATATATTTTTTTTTTTTTTTTTTT